>JAPQWV010001511.1:0-84667 GCA_027422505.1 Craterostigma plantagineum | reverse complement strand
AAAATAAAGTGTAACCAAATTCCATTTTATTTAAAGCAAAGCTCTTCTGTTTGTATATTTTGGATTTATCTTTAATTAATACTCATATTTTTTTCATAATTATTACTTCAATAGTTAGTCAAACGCAGGTTGGTGCGTGAATAATTTATCCCTGTATCGCTATCCAAAATGATTTATACGATCTAACTAATAATTGTTGTAATAATTATAGAAAGAATCTCGAAAGAAAACGAGAAATCATGAGGGTTTTATGAATGGATTTCATTAAATAAAAACATAGCTCGGCATCGAGGAATTGTTACGATTTATTTTTATCGTCGATTTTAAATCATATGGTTGGATTTATTATTATTATTATTAATCATATGGTTGGATTTCACGCCTTTTGCCGCTCGAGTGACGACATAATCGCATTGCAGAAGATGGGATTAAAGAACAATAATGACTACTAAAAGAAAGATGAAAGATAAAATTTATTAAACGTATATATGTAGTGTTTGATATTAGTAAAATATCAATTCTAATTATACAATGCCATTATTGCACTGCAGTGAAAAGGTATGTGTTTCTTTTTTTTTTTTAAACTAATCGAATGTGATGATGTTTTGTGCTGTCTATGAAGTCATTGATATTGTTGCGTACCGAGTTTGTGATGATTATTTCTCACGTTTGCTAAAGTAAGATGGTTTATCCAATATATAATGATAATAGTAGTAGCAATAATATAGTAACGATGATAATAATAGGATAATATTAATTATATGAGTTTTAATGATGTGATGGCGAAATAAATAATATACATTTATAGCGTTTGTTCTCCTTACACAGTCCTAAATGTTGGGGTTTGAGCGGTAATTTTCGGGGCCTAGCGGAAGGTTGATTTTGATCCACGACAATTTGTTTGGACAATATAAAACCGAAAATGACGTCGATAGAGAATACGAGATTTTTACGTGTGTTCGGCCAAATACCGCCTACCTCCACGGAGCGCACCAGCTTTACTATATTGAGAATATTACAGCGTACAAACTAAACATTCGTGTTTAAACCAAAACTCGAGACCCCTTACCCACCCGGGTAATATATTTGTACCTATTTCCAACTACCCCAGCAAAAACTACACCCGCTCTCACCTTATCCACCCAAAGTTGGATAAGTTTTTTTTCCTCTCACTTCTTCTCTATCTCTCGTATATTGGGGTGATTATTACATAGAGCAAGTAAGCCTATTATAGGCATTGAGGAGCACAAGAAACGTCATTGATGAGCTCATAAGAAGAACAATTCAATTGGATCTCCTATTGTTGTTCTCCATGTTGAAAAGTCAACAATTCTCCCCCTTTTCAACATCTGCGTCTTCTTCATAGAGCACTCCAGCGAAACCCGAGGATGAGAGTAACCGTTCGTAAATACCACGAACGTCCATTGGCCTTCCTTGTACCAGCTACACATATCCGAATCAAAATCAGGTCCTACCAACTGATTCACCCGCGGCCAATCCTATGTGCAGCTGCCGAACCGACTCTGCCCGTCGATTCTGAAGAGGGGACTTCGATGTAACCCCTTCTCCAGAGGGACTTCCCTTCTCACCATCGTCTACGTTTCCACCACGCGCGCGCGATTTTCGTGAATCCATCGAAGTCAGAGTGTTTTGTACCACACTCCCGTCCAGACGATATAAACCTTCACGCTCTTCTCCCTTCAGTAGGACTTTTTCACCATGTGTAATTTTACAGACTCCCCCTGCTATGAAACTCTCATAGCCCTTGGAATCTAACTGGATCAAGGATGTTAAATTCTTCCGTAACTTTGGGACAAAGATCACACCACCCAAAGCTCGCACCGCTCCGTCAGTCATTTGATCTTCACAGTTCCAACACACGAACCACATGACGGTATCCATCAGCCATGGAAACAGAAACCTCTTCGTATCTTCTGGAACGTATCAAAATATTTTCTTCGGAGCAAATATGGTACTTCGACCCGAATCAAATATCCATTCATCCTGAGAAAAAAACGTCATCATTGTAGACGTGAGAACGTCTAAAACATCATCCTTATCCTGTGCTATTATGGTTGTGGAATTTTCCTCGCCATCCTGTCCTTCCTCCAAGTCGGACAGTTCCTCTTGATGTTCCGGCTCACCACATTTGTAGCACACGATGCCCTTCCCGCCATTCTTTGATTTGGACCTGCTGCTACTTTCCAAAACTCCCTGGCGTGAACCTTCTCATCTATGATTCTCTCCATGTATAGCCAACGCCGAATTTGGCTATCTCCATAACTTGATCGTCTCTCTTTCATGCGCCAAAAGAGTGATTGTACATCCACCATCTTCACCGTCGTCTTCCGTACAAGATGGTTGTAACCAAATTATCGTAAGAATCAGGAAGCGAGGTAAGAAGTAAAAGGGCCTTATCTCTGCCTCCAACTTTACTTCAACTTTTATAAGTTGATCCACAAGCCCGTTGAACACACTTATATGATCCATGAGATTTCCACCTTCCTCCATCTTCAGCCGCGTACAGCTCCCGCTTCAGATCTAATTTTGTGGTTAAGTTTTTCCCGAGATGCAGCTCCTCCAACTTCGCCCACAAGTCTGGTGCAGAATCCTCATTAACAACATTATTAATAATTGATCCGCAATGTACAAACGGATTGTGCTGACACATCTTGACCCAAATCTTCCCAGTCTTCTTTCGTCAGTTTCTCGGGCTTTGCCGTGTCCCTTTCAAAGCTTTAGCCAGACCTTGGTGAACAAGAATATCCTTCACTCGTCTCTGCCACAGAGTGAAAATCCCCGTACCATCAAATTGTCGCACTTTGAAACTGCTTTCCGTCGCCATTATCCGTGCAGAGATTCAACAGCTTCGCCCGACACTGGCTCCCCCTAACGAACCTTCTTGATATCTTTTCTGATGTGGAAGATCAGACAAAGCTGAAATCACAGAGCATAATCAGAATATCAATTAGGCTTGGCTCTGATACCACTTGTTGGGGTTGAGCGGTAATTTTCGGGCCTAGCGGAAGGTTGATTTTGATCCACGACAATTTTGTTTGGACAATATAAAACCGAAATGACGTCGATAGAGAACACGGATTTTAACGTGGTTCGGCCAATACCGCCTACCTCCACGGAGAGCACCTGCTTTACTATATTGAGAATATTTACAGCGTACAAACTAACATTCGTGTTTAAACCCGAGACCCCTTACCCACCACGGTAATATATTTGTACCTATTCCCAACTACCCCAGCAAAACTACACCCGCTCTCACCCTTATCCACCCAAGTTGGATAAGTTTTTTTTTTTCTCTCACTTCTCTCTCTATCTCTCGTATATTGGGGTGATTATTACATAGAGCAAGTAAGCCTATTTATAGGCATTGAGGAGCACAAGAAACGTCATTGATGAGCTCATAAGAAGAACAATTCAATTGATCTCCTATTGTTGTTCTCCATGTTGAAAAGTCAACACTAAAAGGTAACATATCTTTAAAAATTAACATTATAGATACAGATATATAAAAGATTATTTTAGAAACATTTTGTATTATATTGATGGTCCACACGTTTCTTTTTTTTTTGAACTTCAAAGCGTAGCTTTATTGATTATCATCACGATCAACAAGTTCGCCATTTCTTGTGTCGGCGGGGGGAAGAACCCTCTCCGTCGTACCCAAGATGCTTGGCTAGATAGTGAGCTACTACGTTATCTCGTCTACGCACATGAATAAGCGAACACACTCAAACGAACTACTTAACCAATAACAATCATAAAGAATGCAGCCAACTTCTGAAGAGTCCATCGATTTCTGTTGAAGCTTTGTAATAATATTCTTGCAGTCACTCTCGACTTCGATACGGGTCCATCCTTTGTATTGTGCGAATAACAGTGCTTCCCGGATAGCTACAGCTTCAATAACCTTGGCGAGTAAAGCCCTATCAACGCTCGCGTACGCCAACCATAGCATGTCCCGAGGTTATTTCTCGCAATAAGACCAATCGATGATGTTTTTCGCCGCTCGTGGATTGCGCCATCCGTGTTGATCTTCATAAAATTATCCTCCGGTCGAAGCCACCCTGATTCAACTTGTGTATGTTCTGGTTGCAGCAAGCTACTTCTGGCGACAAGGAGGACATCATTGCATCCACTTCAGCTAATGGTCCACACGTTCTATACTATTAAATAAAAGTATATAAATTAATAATTTAATTGGTCTTTATTTTCATAGGCCAAAATGAAAATCCCCGCCGCTGGGAGGGATCAGGCGCCGTTCAGGGATCTTCTCAAAATTTCCGTTAGCTCGAAATGTCAAAACTTAGACCATATATTATAAACAATCCATACAACGTAAGTACCCTCATCTAAATATTTAGTGTGACATTCTTGATTTATACAAAAAATAAATCTAAATGGGGTGTGGATGAAAACTGATCATGTTGTTGTTATTATTACTATTATTATTATTATTATTATTCTTATTATTATTATTATTATTATTATCATCATCATCATCAAAGATTTTGGGCGGAGAAGTTCTGCATGTATGGACTTATCTCCTTAATTTATTTAAAAAAACACATATAATTTTTTTAGATGGGCCACCACGCTTTTTTATTCAACATCTCCACCTCGTTTGTTGTTTTTACAAATTATCAGATTGCAGAAAGATGAGATCAAAGCACAAAATGACTACTAAAAGAAGATGAAATAATATTCTATTAATATCTATATGTAGTGTGTGATATTTTGACGATCACTTATGAGGCGTAAAAATTATTATTAGTAGTATCAATTTGTAATTTTATCAACTATATGGTAGGATGGGATTCTTTATTTCAGCTACAAAACAATAGATCTCAAATAAATGTAAACAATATGTCGATGATTGATTACCCTACGAGGTTAGCTGATGTGGACCAATTAAATACCTAACAAACTATAAAAAGATAAGAACTGTGACATTGCATTTCACCATCACGCATTGAATTTGAAGATTATGAATTACCATTTGGAAAATTAATAAAACCTACGGTATTGTATTGAAGTGGGACGAAATTTTAAATGCATGATGACTAGCTGATTATATTAAGATATATTTTCATCTTCGGTAGGGTATGTAAATTGTAAGAGCCTATAAGCTTACTACCTCGATATTATATTATACAAATAATATAAAGAATAACAATGATAATTGTACTAGCACTTATATGGTAATGGTGATAATAATAGAAATATATTAATTATGTGAGTTTTAATGATGTGACGGAGTAATAAATAATATATTTATAGTGTTGTGTTCCTTACACGTTAAGCTCCATTTTCCTCTTAAAAGATTTCATCCGATCGGTCCGCAATCTATTTATTTATACACTGCAAAAACTTTCCTTTGTTGACTAAAGAAGCTACGTTTACTAAAATAGTAAGCGATCAATTTCTGTTATGTTTTTGTTAATTATTAAAGCGATGTATATAATATATCTATTACCGTTGAATTAATGTTGACCAATTAAAAAACATTGACCACCTAAATTACTTTACACCTCCTTTCTAGCTTTCAGAATATAGTGTGACTAACATTTGACTTGCTCATCATCAACGCCTCAAGCATCAAGTTGTTTATCTTTTCGCTACATAGTTCGGACCTATACTATGATTACTAATTCAATTCGGTTGGTCTAATTGGAGCAAGGCCACGTATAGAGAAGACAATTTCAATGAATTAGTTTCTTATCACAGTCATTAAACACTTAAAATGGGAACAACAATTAGTAGAGCAATTGAATAATAGAGCACAGAGAGATATAGAGAGAGTCAGTATTATCTACATGCACATAACATAGTATCAAGTTGTACCGTTCCTTCCTCTATATATACAAGCACAAAACTCTCACAAACTAGTCTTTTCACATCTGATCGTTCGAACGCATCCACACACCATCAAGCAAAAAAAGAAAAAAAAAACACAAAACTATCATATCATCCTGAAAATGGGGTTGTATTCAGATTCAACAGCAGCATTTGTTCTTCTCAGTGTTGTTATTACAATGTCCCATTTTCACGGCGCCAGCTGTGGAAATGAAAGCAAAGGAGAAGAAGTTCATATAGTGTATATGGGAGGCCCTCATCAAATTCAAACCATGACCTCAGTCATATCAAGGTATAATAATTATTACAAAGAACTCAACGTAAGATAGGGTAGTCTTTTTTTCTTCTTCTTCCGAAACTTCAAATGAATTATTGCTGAAACAGTTAAAAAATTTCAGGAGCCAAGATAGAGTCGTATTATACGTACACGAAATGGCTACGGGCTTCGCTGCTCGCATGACTGAAGCCGAGGCCAACGAAATAGCCGAAATGCCGGGCGTTGTCTCCGTATTCCCCACAGAGTCTATAAACACCACACAACTCGCTCGTGGGATTTCCTAAAGTCCCAAGAAATCTCACATCAACTTCTTTCTCCTGATACTGCTGGTTATAATTCCTCCTCGGATGGATCGGACACCATCATCGGAGTCCTAGATACAGGTAATAAATAAATATTACAATAATAATGCCTTTCTTAGTACACTTCATCACATATACTAACTATTTTCCTCCAGGAATTTGGCCTGAATCGGCAAGTTTCTCCGATGATGGTGTCCGATCCATCCGAGGAGGAATTATAAACCAGCAGTATCAGCAGAAGTAGTTGATGATGAGATTTCTTGGGACTTCAGGAAATCCCACGAGCGAGTTGTGTGGAGTTTATAGACTCTGTTCGGGAATACGGAGACGACGCCGGCATTTCGGCCATTGATTTCGCCTCGGCCTCAGTCATGCGAGCAGCGAAGCCCGTAATCATGTGAATGTCTTCGTTTTTCAGTCGTGCTTGCTCCCGAATCGCTAGATAATGAAGAGTTAAAGGGAAAAATAGTTCTATGCGACGGAGAAGTCGAAGAAACCATCAGCACCCGACATACCTGTTCGACGACCTTAAGAGGCGAGGAGGGGCGATGGGTTGATATATATAAACAATCAAGAGTGGGAATTCGAATCAGAATACGGAACCAGGCCGATTTCTGCAATCCGTACACAAGATGCTGATGAAATTCTCTCCTACATAAACTCAACGAGGTTAGTGTTATAATTTAAGTTGAATAATTTCCTATAGAAAACAATTTCATTTCACCATCACCCATAATAGTGTGTTTGCAAATGCATTATCTGTCTGAAGGAATCCCATCGCCACGATTCTTCCATCAGTGACGACGCTGAATCTCAAGCGGGCTCCAATAGTCGCCTACTTTTCTTCGAGAGGTTCCATTGAGGGCAACAGAAACCTGATCAAGGTAGCTAAAACTTTTTAATAATGATCATACTGATTGATGAAGGTGAATAAAGAGTACCACCAATGCAAGAATTTTATTGGTTTCTTCTCTCTCTGTATGTAGCCTGATGTTGCAGCGCCAGGCTACAACATTCTGGCAGCTTCGCCATCAAACAACAAAGAACAGGCGCTGCCGGGGACAAAACCACCTCTTTTCGTGCTGCTCTATGGCACATCCATGTCCTGCCCGCATGTTTCCGGGCTGGCAGCAATGGTCAGGTCAAAGCACACCAAATGGTCTCCCTCGGCAATCAGATCCGCGATCATGACGACGGGGTTAACACAAATCATCTTACGATGCACTTAAAAATTTTCTCTTCTAAAAATTTCCGATAAGGGAATGGGCCCAATCCCGTCCCACTGGAAGGGGCGTTGCATGGCTGGAAGAAACTTCAGATCCTCCAACTGCAACAAGTAATAAGAACATATATTATTATTTTTTCTAAAGAAAAGAAAAAGAAAATAACTCGAACTGATCAATTCCTTTATGTAGGAAAACTGATCGGGGCGAGGTATTATCCCGAGCGTCTCGGACACGCCGAGGGACGAAGAAGGCCACGGCACCCACGTAGCGTCCCGGCCGCCGGCGCTCGAGTTCCCCGGGGCGTCTTATTACGGACTAGCAAAGGGAACAGCAAGGGGAGGCTCGCCCAAGTCGAGGATCGCTGCCTATCGCGTGTGTGCGTCTTAGAAGACTGTGACGGCTCGGCAATCCTCAAAGCGATGGACGACGCGATAGCCGACGGCGTACACATACTCTCCCTATCGTTGGGCTTCGACGGGAAGCTGCCGTTCGACGAGGATCCCGTAGCCATAGGAGCCTTCCACGCGGTGCAGAAGGGTATTACGGTCATTTGCTCGGCTGCAACGGCGGTCTTAGCGGGCCTAAGACCGTAGAGAATACGGCCCCGTGGATACTGACCGTCGCCGCCGCCACCGTCGACCGTTCGTTCGAGGTTGACATCGTGTTGGGGGGTAAAAAGGTCATTAAGGTAAACATCAAAGTAAATATAACGATCTATTTTTCCTTCTCTTCTCATCTTACTAACAACAACTGTAGGGAGGAGGCATAAATTTTTCCAATCTCGAGAAACGTCCGTGTACCAGCTGGTCGATGGGTCGTCGGCGAGAAACAAATCGAGCGGATTCAACGAAACGACGCAAGGTAAAGGAAAGAAAAACGTTTCACTCTGAAAAACTTTGCTGTTAATCTGAAGACGTCCGTGTTTCGTTTTAGGCACTGCTTCCCGGGATCGCTGGACAGAAAAAAGATAGAGGGAAAGATAGTGATATGCGACGGAGCATTCGAGGAATTCGAAGCATAGTCGTTTTTGAAGACCTTAAAGGGCAAGGCGCGATTGGGTTGATCTCCATTAACAGTCGAGAATGGATAATCGATACGGATTATGGAACTCGACCCATTGCTGCCATCCGTAAACAAGATGGTCTTGAGATTCTTCCTACATAAACTCAACAAGGTTGTTATAAATAATTAAGTCGAATAATTTCCTATAAGACATCAATTCACATCATCACATAATAATAGTGTGCTGTTTATCTGATTGAAGGAATCCCGTCGCCACGATTCTACCATCGGTGACGGCGCTGAATCTCAAGCGAGCTCCAATAGTCGCCGACTTTTCTTCGAGAGGTCCCATTGAAGGAAACAGAAACCTAATCAAGGTAAGTAAAAAACTTTTGATGATTAAAAAGAAATGGTTAATAGTGATCACATTAATGATCATATCTTTATGGTTTTCTCTCTCTCTCTGTATGTGTGTAGCCTGAATGCAGCGCCTGGCGTGAAGATTCTAGCAGCTTCGCCCTCAAACAGCAAAGAACTAGCGCTGCCCGGGAAGAAACCGCCTCTTTTTGCGCTACTCTCGGGCACATCCATGGCCTGCCCCACGTTTCCGGGCTGGCAGCAACGGTCAGGTCAAAACACCCCAAATGGTCTCCCTCGGCCATCAAATCTGCGATCATGACGACGGGTTTATACATAAATCACACAACCAATTACTTGAGAATTTCATGCTTTCTTATTTTTTTTTCCTAACATCACATCTCACCACACAGCAATCAATAAAGACGACAGACACTGGTAGCATAAAAATGGTGGATGGGTCAATCGCTACCCATATGAGATGGGGTCTGGCCAAATAAGCATTTCGAAACCGTTAAAATCCCGGGCTAGTTTACGAGACGGAGATGATAGAGTACTACCTTTTCTCTGCAATCTTGGATACAGCGTGGAGAAGATCAAAAGGATTGCTTTCGAGGTACCTGCCAACTTTTCGTGCCCCATTAACTCGAGTAGGGATGCAATCTCCAACATGAACTATCCTTCCATCGCTGTCTCCCGTTTGGCGCTCGGGAAAAAAAAAGACTGTTTTAAAAAGAACAGTAGCTAATCAAACGTTGAAGGGTTGCGATTGCGTTTACATCGTCAAGGTGGAAAAGACCTAAGACGATGGATGTTGAGGTGGTTCCTGATAGACTTAAATTCAAGAGGGGCGTACGTAAACTGAGTTTTAAGGTAATATTCAAGATAAACAAGGCCATTTCAAAAGACTTATTCGGTTCAATCACGTGGACTAGTGATGATGAGTACAAAGTTCGTAGTCCTTTCGCTGTAAGCATAGCATAGGATATAGCATGATGACGGGTAAGTAAGAGTGTAAGAGAATCCTACTGTGATGCAACTGTCAGTAAAGATAAGATTATTTTGGTCCTCCACGCCTTTCTTTCATTGTTTCAGATTTCTTCAGCACCACTTTGCCAACTATTAGATGCATACGCCTATTTGGTAGAGTTTCTTCAGTACCACAGCTAGCTAGCTTACATCCTCTCTTTCGCTGTAAGCCTACACCGCTAACTAATCAGTCACTAATAGTAAGTAAAGCCCACGCCGAGCAAGATCAACAGATGCATTGCCACAGAAACCTACAGTTTCACGTACGCATTAAAACAAACACCTTATGCCCCCGCTTGACTTCTGACCTTATCGCATCTACTAAACTTGCAAGTCAAGATCCAATTACATATGATTGAGAAAAAAAAAAGAATATCCAATTGCATATTATCATGCATGAACTACGTGAACAGTGTTGAGAAAATCGTCCGCGAACAAGTGGGAAAAGGCCTGCTCTACTCGTCGTCGTCCCTTGATTAAATATGCTTGATATATTTTTCATTGAAGAGTCCAAATGAAATCTTCAACCAACGTTAATATATGAACATTTACAATCCGAATTGATTTGGCAAAATGAATCGACCAAAATTTTTTTCCTTGAATTCGACTATTTTTTTTACTTTTTTTTTTAAATTTGTTCAAAATATCTCTCTTAATGGAGAAGAAGATTATATCTTTTAAATTGCTATAATTTACACGAATAATATTGATTGTGGACTGTGGTATTGGTCAACACAGCCACACATGCATGTAACATATACCACATTACTAGCAATTCCACAACGTGTAACTTATTCATACCATCTCAATTTAAAAACAGTTAGCAGCAACACAAAATAGACAAAACCCTCAAAAAGATAATTGATTGATTTCTCACAAAATCAAAACACCATACACGAACCTACGATTTTATACCATCTATTCTGTACGGTCTAGGTGTTCATTATCTTTTTACTGATCACGTAATCAATGAAAACTTCACGCATTTCCTCATGAAATATTTCCCCCTAAATAAATCGGGAAATCCACTAAATCCATTTCTTTTTTTTTGTTTCTTCTCCTGTTATAAAAGGTGGGTGGGGCGGTTAATCATCATAAAAAACTTATCATCAACAACAACCATGGCGAATTATAATCAATGCGATGATTTTGACTGCGTGAATCCAAGTGCTGCGCACTCGACAAGTACAAATATCGATGGCCCGAGCTGATAGGAGAAGACGCATCGAAAGCCGAGCAAATTATTGCAAGAGATAATCCGCTCGTGAGGGTCGTCCCAATCCCGAAGGATGGGCTGCTATCACGACTTCTGCTGCAATCGTGTCTTGCTTTGGCTCGATAAAAACAGCAAAGTCGTGAAAGAGCCTATCGTTGGATGAAATTATACTACCCTTATAGTATTATTGGCAAATAAATTATGAATGAATAATAAAAAATAACTGGTCTATGATGACCAATGAACATGTACGTCGACTCTAGTCATGGATGATGAAATAAAATCAATAATATAATATGTTTAAGATGTATGCGTTGTTCCGCTGCCTCTCCATTTCTTCCTCTAATTAAATAAAAGGCTTCCAAACGGTTGCTAATAATCTAATACTACACAACTTTGACCAGTTGACCAAAAACTCCGACCATCTATACTATTTTATTGAGAAGCATTGTATGAACCGTCAATTAAGTTTTATTATGGAATATTTAATTAATAAAATTGAAAGAAAACCACCAACTTTGACTTGTCAAGACATGAGAAATGAAGCCCCGACCTGCCTGCTCTGCTCTGCTGGCTAGTAGCGGGCTTAGCCCGCCCCGTTTTAAAATAAAAAAATAAGATGAAAATAATAAAAAAATAAGGAAAAAAATGAAGAATTCAAATTGGAAAATATCTTTAATTTAATCAAAGTTTTTAATATAATTTATTTTGTTATTAAAGAACAAATCATAACTCAAAAGACATAAAACTTAATATAATATATTTTTTTTTTATTTTTCACAGGCCTGCCAGGACTGCCGGGCCGGCACAGGCCCGCTTCCTGGATGGCTTAAAAGTTTATAGCCCATCCCGCCACTTTGAAGGGGCGGGACAGGCCTTTTTGACATTTCTACACACAATATATTTAGTGTTTCGGTAATTACCATTCAACGTTCAATTCTATAATAAATCAATTTTCATTTTTATGTAATTTAAATATAAATATTAAATTTACATTATAATTTATATTAAAATATTTAAATTATAAGCGATTTATATGATATATTTATATATATATAGCACGTGCAAAAAATCTCCATTTTATTTCTAAGTAAGCTTAGCTGTTTTGTATATTTTGGATCATTAATACTCATATTCGTTTATTAAGTTACTTCATTAGTGGGTGAAACGCGTATAGGTGCATGAACAATTTCTGCCCGTATCACTATCCAAGATTTATACGATCTAACTTAATAATTGTTGGTAATAATTATAGAAAGAATCTCGAAAGAAAACGAAAAATCACGACAGTTTTATTTTATGAATGGATCCCTTCTCCGGTTATAAAAAGGTGGTACGGTCGGTGTGACATTTCATATATTTCATCATCATCATCATATCACAAAACTTAGTAGCATCGCGAATCATCCGTACAAGTACAAATGCGAGGTTTCTGGGTGCATGAATCCCGAGTGTTGTGCCCGTTACATGTACAAGTTTCGATGGCCCGAGCTGATCGGAGAAGAAGCATCGAAAGCCAAGAAAGTTATTGCGAGAGACAATCCTCGTCACGGTCGTCCCCGTCCTGCTGGGAAGGTTTTATTATCTTCAACTTCTGCTGCGATCGTGTGTGGCTTTGGATCGATAACAACAACAAAGTCGCGAAAGAGCCTATCGTTGGATGATGAACGATGAACGAGAAATAAAAATTACTACCTTAATGTTATTATCATCAAATAATGAATAATAATAAATAATTGATCTTGATGATGATGTACGGTACGGTCTAGTCCAGTTGTTATGGATGATGAACATAAATCAATAATATATATATATATATATAATATATATATATTATATATATATATATATATATAAGATGTTTGTTCCTCTATTTCAAACCGGGTTTGTTAATATTACACAATGTTTACTAGATAGAGCAAAGAACCTGGAAATCTATATAGTATTTTATTGAGCTTCAAGCCTTGCTATGAATCTTCGGTTTGTCGGTCAACTAAATTTTATTAGAAAAAAAAATAATTAATAAAACTGAACGAAAACAACCCACTTATCATTACATTTTAATTTAACTATTATTTTTAGTTAATTATCATTCTACCTTTAATTTTATAGTAAGCCAGTTCTTCATTTTTATATACTTATTAATATACATAATTAAAAATTTAAATTTTCTATAAATATTTTAAAATAAAATAAATTTTATATGATAGCACATGCTCTTGATTTTGCAAGGATATTAGTGTGAATTAAAATTAACCGTAATCGGTTTCGATTTTATTTTAAATTGTTACCCTCGGGTTCTACCCCCGCGGCAAAATAACAGACACGCCTTAACTAACCCAACAACCCGACTTGAGAGAACTATCCAGGTCCTCAGCATGGGCCGAAACCCACTAGACCGTCTCAACGGAAAAGCCCCGAGTCCACCAAAAAGCGCGCTGGGGGGAAGTTTCCCGAGACCATATATCCGAGTCACCTTGCGGGAGCGTCCCTGGTGTTCCCTCGGGGGACATCTCCCGGCGCCCGAACCAGACACGTACCTCGGGAATTTGGCCTCCCAGATGGGAAACCGCCACGATCTCCCCTCGTCGATGCCAGGAGAACGTGCGGAGAATAACCGACTAAGGTTAAGCGGGCTAGGGGGACAAGCGATCGTGGGGAACAAGGAAACTCGAGCCCAAGAAACACGGGATGTGGACGAAACTGCCTGGAAACCGCCCAAGGTAAAGGACTCTATAAATATCGCAAAGCACGCCCAAACAGAGATAGAATTTCACGTATCCTCACCGTTACGCTGCATTTTTACTACTCATTTCAAGCACTTTTAACCACTTTTACCCCATCTCTATATCAATTCATATGCCGTTTTACGCCTGGAAAATGGATACTACCCTCTTGACCTAGGCAAGACCTACAAAAATAATCATTTTTTAGTCGCAACTTATTTCGTCACTATACGTAGCAAAATTGTCACTATAATAACATGGTGATGACTTTACATGTTGTCACTGTGTCGTGACTATATACATTGTCACTAAATAAATTAGTGACGACTAGCATACTCATCGCTATAATCGATGCTTTAGTGATACAATAAATCAACACAAAAGACACGTGCTTTAGCCACGTGAACTTCCTGCCACTGTTAATTGATGCTTTAGTGACATGCCGTTCTCGCCACTATAAACCTACTTTTAGCCTCAAATAAAATTGGCACTATAAATTAATCTTTTAGTCACGCACTATTTTATCACTATAATTAATCTTATAGCCAGATACTACTGTTGTCACTAAAAATTAAAAACCGCCACTATAAATTTTTAAAATTAATCATTATTATAATTAAATTAATTAATAAATTATCGGTATTTTGTGAAAATTGATTTCTAGCTATATTTTCATTATAGTGATAACTCGTAAATTCATAGTGATAATAACATTCTGGTCGTTTCATGAAAAGCCAAATTCACATTTCAATAGATAACAAATGCAAAGGCTTCACAAATAAAACTACGCCACACAAAACCACAAGCAACAAAAAGAAGACCAGGGCACATCTATCCATCAACATTGCCGCCGCGCCAGCGGAATTCACACGAAGACCCAACACCACCCCTAACACCCCCACCCCCCCTCCCCCCCCCCCCCCCCCCCCCCCCCCCCCCCCCCCCCCCCCCCCCCCCCCCCCCCCGCCCATGCGGAAAGAACACCAGCGCACGCCGATAACACCTTCGAGAACAGCGCCGGCGGTGCGTCAGATGGGCCGAAGCAAGAAACCATCTATGAAGCTTCCCCACATACTCTCAGATTCGAGCTTCGCTTCTTCTCCACCACACGACAGCAAATACGGCGGCTACGCATACGACGCCAGAGCTAAATCTACCTACTCAGCCACGCCGTCGCAGACCTCCTCCGTGTGGAACTGGGATAACTTTTATCCGCCGCCGGATTCCGAGTACTTCAAACCAATTGCACAACAACAACAAAGCCCATTCCAAAAAAATGAAGACGACTAATGCAGAAAATAAAAGAATCCAACTAACTCGATATATTTACAGTTTCTTTTGGATGGCCGTGCTTTTCCCATTCAACACGGTTTTTCAGTCTGAGTTGGTCATAAAGGTGAGAACCTGTTTGAAATGTATTAGCACAGAGAAACTATGGTTTATGAAATCACCTTACCAATGTCGATCACCAAACTCCACAACCAATGGACACATAGTAGTCGATTGTCATTTGTTTCTCATTTTCTTCATGAACGAATGTTTTCTCAAGCACCATATATTAAGAGCAAGTTAAGAAAGAAATTATAATGAAATTGAGATGAAATGAAATTCACCTGGAAACGGAATAGGGGGAAAGCGAATCGAAGACGCATCAACCGCCGACGCCGAGCTTGTGAAACTGCTGCGACTGCGGGGGTGTACCCTGTGCTGCAGCTGTTGTACGGCGGTGTCGTAGCTGGGAAGGCGTGAGATTACCGAAATTACCCTCCAAATTCATCTGCTGAAGCTGTTCCTCCGCGATTCCCAACGCGACTCGACTAGAAGACAAAATAAAATTGAGACTCATCACACGACGCCGAGCTCGAGGTCGACCCAAAGCACGACGACGCGTTTCGACCTTAATCGGAGACTCCGACACCGAACAAGGCTCCTGATTGCGATTACTATTAATTATATTGTTGCCGGCGGTGGTGAGTGAGATGAGGGATGAAGTTCACAAAGACGTCAGTTTTATGAGTAGTGATGGAATCGATTGTGATTGTGATTGTAGGGTGAAGTTCACAAAGACCTTAATCAGTTTTATGAGGGATGAAGTTTTATGACTGAGATAGCTCTGACAGAGACAGAGAGTGAGAAAACTGAGAACTGATTTCTTCAGCGATGGAATCGATGTGATTGTAGGGTACGAATTGAGAGAGATGTGTTCACAGTTATTGGAATTGAAGGTTTGGGAATGATCACCCATAGTGACAGCCGGCAACGACACAATATACTTAGGCTAATTAGTGATAATTTATTGTTGTCAGTAATTTAATTATACTTTTAGTGATTATGTCATATTGACACTAATATTTCTATCGATGATAAAGTGATGATATTTAATGTTATCAGTATTTTGCTTTGCATTAATGATACCGTTCTGTTGTCACAATAGGTCGCCAAGTTTTAGTGTCAAGGAGTAGTGACGTGAGAAAATATTGTCATATTTTATCACAATAGTGACAACAAGTTGTGGCAGAATTTTTTTTGTCACTTGCTTCTTCAATTAGTGACATCATTTTTTTTGTCACAATATCTATATCTACAGTGATGGCATATTTCTTGCCACTAGGAAAGTAGCCACAATAAGTATTTTTTAATGATCTCACAAAATCATAACATAGCTTGGCATCGAGTGATTGATATGATTCTTTTCTTTTTTTTTTATCACTTCTATTTCGATTAATCATATGTTTAGATTTTTTTTAACTGTCTATATTATCCCCACTCGACCAGCTTTGGGCTTGCACCACACCCTTGGCGCTCGTTGGACGGGTTTTGAACCCTAATTCCAAGCCCAACTGAGTTATGTTATTCGACTCAGATGTTGGAACCTATATGTACATGAAATATTGTACTTCCGAAAAGAAGATAAACTTAATTAAAATCATCACGCATGCTACTCGTGTGAAAAAAAAATGGAAAACAACGATTAATTAATGGTAACTAATACGAATAAAGAAAAACATTAAACTAGTATATATATATAATATATATATATATCCTATATATACATTTAAATGTAGTTTTGATGTGGGGTGACATGTGTCCCATAATAATAATTATAATAAACAAATAAATAAATAATAAAAAATTATAAGTTTAATTATCAAAGTACTTAGCTTAATTATTAGTAAACAAATTACTATAAATAGTTACTTATTAATATAAAATCTTATATAAAATTAAAGATCGTGCATTGCACGGTTAATTACTAGTATATATATATATATATATATATATATATAAATGATATATATTATATATATAGGGGAATTGGGCCTGTGCTTCCTGTAATTAAAAAAATACGTCCGAAAGATTATAATAAAAATTAAATTTTATTTATTTATATTAAGGTTGGGACTTCATATGCGATAAGAACAGGGGCCCATAAATTGAAAAAACGGCCCTGCATATATGTGCATAACTATATATATATATATATATTAACAATCGATTGAAATCCTACCATCGCTGTCTCCCATTTGTATAAGGAAGCTTTTGAATAACCAAGGAAAAGAAGAAAACCGAGTATACATATATAGTTAGTATACATGAACTATCCTTCCATCGCTGTCTCCAAGCTGACACTTGGTAAAAATAAGACTGTTGAAAGAACAGTAACAAATGTTGGGGAGGAAGATTCCATGTACGTCGCCAAGGTGGAAAAACCTAGCAGTCTTGGTGGTCCTAATAAACTTAGCTTCACAGAGGGCGTAAATAATAAACTGAGTTTTTAGGTTATATTCCAGATAAACAAGGCATCGACGTCGTCGACGAACTTATTCGATTCTATAACATGGTCTAGTGATAACATAAAGTTCCTAGTCCTTTCCCTGGACGCGTAGCATAGCATGACCATGAGGTAAAATGACTTTAAATAAATTTAATTCCATCATAGACTATATATAACGGAGAAAGTCAAAAGTCGAACATGACAAATATATATATTGATAACTAAAACCGGATAATTGAAAAAATACCCGCACCATTAGGGCGGGTTTGGCGAGTCCGTGGGCCATTGCCACCCTAACTATGAAAGAATATAATCAGCGATGAAAATCTTAATCCGCAGTACAACAGATGATTTCCGATATAATTCCATGACATACTATTATACTGTATTACCTCTATTTCGCCATTATATATATATATATATTATTAAGGAATTTTATGGTGCTCACCTTATATGAGCACTCATGTGGACACGTGTTGATGTGGCATCGATTCGTGCCATTTCAATCCCACATCAACATCTAAGATTATGTCGTCTTAATTAACACCTTCTATGTGCCATTAATCGACATTTCGGATGCTGAGGTGGCATATTGACGCGATATATTTCATTGACACGTAAAATGTTATGTAAAACGTCAATATGCCACATCAGCATCCGAAAATGTCGATTAATGGCATCTAGAAGGGTTAATTAAGACGACATAACCTTAGATGTCGATGTGGGATGTGGAAATGGCATGAATCGATGCCACATCAACAGGTGCCCACATAAGTGAGTACCATAAAATTCCTCATATATTATGTATATATGTCTACATATATATAGATATTATGTGTGTGTATATATATATATATATATATATATATATTGCAATGTCACATATATATGTATATTATAGATATATACACTGCAAGCTCGCGTGCAAAAATTGAATATATGTTTGCTTTCATTTATGATGTTCTAATTAAAAATATATAGATGCATGCTCACGTGCAAAATTGAATATGTATTTGCTTTCATTTTAGGGTTTTAAATCTATATGGAACAAGAGCGCGCGGAATGTGAAGAAATAATAGAGTAAGGGGGGTATATGCATTTAACTAATTTTAAGAAATGTGAATATTATCGATTACCCACAAAGTTAATAAACATTCTTTGTCCAATATAATTGGGATAATTAATTAGTGCACACAAACGGAAGATACAACAATGCCTCTCATTCAAGAATCGAACATAGAATAGCAATTTGTATCATCTTTTGTCTTTAAAGATTTGCTTTGAGCTTTGTATATAATCAAAGCACTCGTTATAATTCCTCAAACATATTAGAGGACATTCATGACGTTCTAATGAAGACAATCACATTTGAAGAAACTTGGGAAGAAAAAGTTAACATAAGATGAGTTTGTTAATTTCATCCATCATTAGTGTCGTTGTCGTTTTGATGTTTGGGTTCTCTGAGTTGGGAAGGATACGATCAAACACGAGTTCATATCGTGTACAGGGGTGCAGCCCCCCTGAGTGGTGAAATTTGTTATCGTGCTCACTGCTCATAATGGTTGCTCACCGTGGTTGTGCCCCATAAATCATATATAATATATATATATATATAAAAGATATATACATATCATGCAATGTAACATATCTATATATACTAATAAAAATCAAATGCATGAAAGTAATGCTATGCAATAAAGGAGAAGTTACAACAATACAATTTACTTATGATGTTCAAATTAAATTAACATTTGCTTTGTTATCAAGGTGTATTGTGTTCTATTTTACAATATGAAAACACATGCACGTGTGTGAAAGTTCAATAAATATTTTCTTTTATCTATGAGCTCTAATTGAGATATATATATATACATACTATTATATATATATACACATACATGGTCAAGTTCAAAAAAATTTGGGTAAAATTTGTTTCTTTTGATTATTGTTCAACTTAAGAAATATTTGGATAAAGGCTCATATGCAAGAACTAAGGAAGTATTTGCTATGTAGTATGTTCTGTTTTAATGTATATATATATATATATATACTAGCAATTGGAAGCCGCGCACAAGGCGCGGCCGGGCCAATATGCCCATATTATCTTCTATAGCATTATTCTTTGTTATCTACTAATCTAATAAATCTATTCAGTATGTTCTATTTCAACAAATAATAATTGATTAAGATAAAACAATATATCAAATACAGTAATGTATTTAATATAAATCAAATTACAACAAATACAAAAAACTTAAAGTCCACAATATCAAGTTCAATAATGTAATTGCTTCTTACATTTTAAATTTTTTTTATTTGTATTAAATATTGGCGGGCCATTCCGTTCGGTCGTAGCTTGCAACCTGCACAAGCAGGAACCTAGATCACTGACTGGTCTAAAAAATCAATGGTAAATCCTATCTACACAGAAATATACTTAATTAAGTATAAAAGTTAATTTATACTCATAATTAAAATTAAGAAATAATTTGTATACTTAATTAAGTATATTTCAGTAAAGAAAATAAGTATAATTTTTATATATATACATACGTGTACAAAATTTAACTACACTTACAAACATACAATTTAATTACTAAAAAATGAAAAAGTGCATATAGACATCCTAAATAGGCTAATCATTACCCCTATATATAGATTACAACCATTCACTATTCATTTTGCCATACACACTTATAAGTATTAATATATATATATATATATATATATATTGCTTTCATTTATGTTGTTCTAATAAAAATATATTGCTTTCATTTATGATGTCAGATATAGACACACGCTCACATGCAAAATTGAATGTATATATATAATATTATATTATATATTATATATATATATTAGAAAATTAAAATCGTGCACAAGGCGCGATGAGAAGTGCCCATAATTTTCTCTAATAATCTAGTCACATAATATGAATTTTAACAAAATAGTCTTTATAGGGGATAGTTTAGAAAACCAAAACTTTACATGAGATAGAAAGTAAATCAACAAAAACAAACACAAAAAATTAATGGTTATACTACATCGACCCCCTCATACACTATTAGTACTGTCAATCCGGCCGCGCGGCCCGCGGGCTGCAATTTTTTAGGCCCTCTGAAGGGCGGGCCTGAGCGGGCCAGCCCGCACGGGCCGCGGGCTTTGGCGGGGCGGGGCGGATTGACGGCCCGCCAATTTAAGGTATTATATATATTATATAATATATACTAAATCTATAATAAATATTAAATTAATTAGATATTTAATTAATAAATCATCTAATTATTATCATGTTTATTAATTAATAAATAATTATTGCATATTTCTATCTAATTTTTTAATAAATTCAATAATTAATAATAAATAATTAATAAATTAAAAGTTTTAAATTAGATTAAATAATATTAATTATTTTTTAAAATGGGCGGGCCTGGCCCGCCGGGCCCGCGGCCCGCCGCAGGGCGGGGCGGGCTCCTATTTTTAGGGCCCGCCAAACGGCGGGCTTTGGCCGGCCCGGCCCGCCCCGCCAATTTGACAGCTCTATACACTATAATATCATTAAATGGATGTTCGAACCGTGAGGTCTTACAGTTTTCATGGTTCAACGTGTCTTAGACTAATTATGAATCTAAATTTTTTATCTCATTGGTACAATATGTGACCAGTGGTTCTGTTTCTAATATTTTTGATATTGTGCTCCGATAATTTTTATTGAATATTACCATATGCTTTTGAGATCATTTTCTGGGCTCGAGCTCGTCGAGCTTTTGAGCTCAGAGCTCGAACTCAAGCTTTTCAATAAAAAAAATAAAAGTTAATAAAAACTAAAAAATAAAAATAAAAAAAGCTCACGAACCTGTTCATGAGCTTTCGAGTTCTTATATCTGGGCTCAAGCTCGAGCTCGAGCGACGAGCCGACTCGGCTCATCTTTGAGGCCTAATTATCATGCAACTTCAGTTACGTCTAATTAACTTTTTGTACATGTTGAACTTTAATGATCTCACAACATGGTTGAAATTCGTTGTGTGTTTTTATACTCCCATAAAATTATCTATTAATTAAAAAAGTAGTTTTATAATTGGAAAAGCTACTATTAAAAAATTTAAAAGCATTTATTGATTGCGGACGACTTTTGTTTCATAGTTCAAACAATAATTAAACCACTACTAATTATGCATTGTGGATGTAGTACTATAACTTTTTATTACTTTAGCGACTATTTTTCTTGATATGCAATGACAATGATTAGAAACATATTTATAGGTTAAGCTAAGACCAATTTCGTTTTCATAATATGGAATTTCAAACAATCAATTCCATGAAGAGATCTCAGTACGGTCCATTAAATGCATAAGAAGGTTCAATTTGAAATTCAAATTTTCTCAATTATCGTGATTAATTCATTTAGCTGGTTAATATGATTATATGTGGTTACTTAAAAGATTAGTTAAAATCTTAATATTATACATATTAAACGATATCTATATTTTTCTAAAAATATCATGAATACATTATATATTCATACATACATTATATACAATTTCTAAAATGATAGATGTAAATTGGGTAGAGAAGTCATGTGACACTACACAACATATATTGTATAAAATATAAAATTCGTCTCAACACTCATTATTCTCTTTCACAATATTTATATATTTTTTAAATGGTAAGCATAATAGGATAGATAGCAATCATTACCTTATGTATAGATTACAACCAAAATCACTATTCATATACCATACACACTTATAAGTATTAATAATATATATTTATCAGGTTCTAATTTAACAATATCAAAATGCGTGCGAAAATTGAATAAAATATTTCTTTTATTTATAATCCCTCCAATTGAAAATATATATACAATATATATAGAGAGGAAAACCCAAAATAGTCCTCGTTGTGTACCTTATGGACCAATTTAGTCCCCGATGTTTTGCGTGGAAATATTAGTCCCCAATGTTACTAAATTTGAACCAATTTAGTCCCTCCGTTAGTTTACCGTGTTAGCGTATGATTGGCGAGACTTTAAAAAAGCAGAAATTACTATTAAAAATACAACGTGTTGGCGTATGATTTGCCAGACTCTAAAATAGCATAAATTACTAATAAAAAATGAAAAACATTTCTAAAATATCAATAAATTAAATAAAATAAACAATAATTTGAAAATAAGTTAAAATGATAAATTAAAAGAAAAATAAAAAAAAGAGGGAATAAAAAATATATAAAAACATATTAAATTCAATATATTAAAAATATTAAATCAAATTAAAAATAAAAGAGAAAATAAAAAATATTAAAAGTAAATGTATGAAAATTAGTAAAAAGAGAGAAGGGGTTAAAAATTTAAATAAATAAGTAAAAACTAAAAACAAAAAAAGTAAAATTAAAAATAAAAATAATTTATTAAAAATAAAAAAGTAAAAACTAAAACAAAGACAAATACGCCACTAGAAGTTTACGAGAACGCCCGACCCCGTCTCAGCCAAGTTAAAGAGGACACAGTCATCCCAGATCTCGAAATTTCTTTTTTAAAGATACTTCTTATAATCAAATGTATAAATTAGATACTTTCAAAAAATTACAAAAAGTATCTAATTTTAAACGGATTAGACGATACATTTACATTATATAATTTATATATATTCAAATGTATAAATTAGATACTTTCAAAAAATTACAAAAAGTATCTAATTTTAACAAAATACTTTTCTTAACATCTATCTTTTGTATTTATTTTTTATTTGATTTTTCAATATGTTTCTATTTCTTCCTTTATTTTATGTTGATCTAATTTATTATTTTTCAAATATTTTTTCCTTTTCTTTATTTTTATTTCAACTCTCTTTATTTTCATTTATTAGTGTTTCTCTTTCTTTTTTTGAAAATATTCCCTTTTAATAGTAATTATGATTTTTTAAGTTTGGCCTATCAAACGCTGACATGTGGCAATTCCGTTAAAATTAACGGTCAAACTAACAGAGAAACTAATTTGGTTCAAAATTAACAACATGAGGACTAAATTGGTTCATGCGAAATATCGAGAACGAAATTAGTCAATGGTCTTAATAGTGGGAATTATTATGGGTTTTCTCTCTCTCTCTCTAAATATTATATACACGCGAGTACAAAAATTGACTAGGGAGGAGCCATAAACTTTTCAAATCTTTTAAACATATTCACTGAATAACGTAGGCTGATTCGATACTATCATAAGAATGATAAACAAATCGAAGTATATTATTAAAAAGAAGTAAAACCAGATAATGAAAAGCAGTTCCTAATCATTGTTATTGCTGATCAGCGTGATATATTGTGGAAATAAATAAACCCATGCCAGGAGAGGACATAGTAGCAACAATTTATATTATTTCGAGTGAACGTTATATATTACAGCTTGGCGACGTGTGAGCTGACCTAAGACAAGAAAGAGGTTCTACACGTTGGTCAGAGAAATGTGACGTATATTTAAATTTTTAGTTTTTTTCTATGTGGGCATAATTAGTTATACATGTTTTACTTGATCCACGCGTTGCTTTTAAATGAAGAATTGTTCAACCATTTTTTCAATACGGATAAAAAGTTTGACTTACTAAGATGATTATTTGAGAAAATTTTGATAATGGTTTGCCGTGGATTATAGTCATCATATAATTCCAGTATTGTACATAATGAATATAAAGGATTTCATAAACATGATGTTATCAACGCCAACCCGGATCGATTAGTTCTAGGGGTGGTTCGGTACGGTATACCGTA
The DNA here is from genome assembly GCA_027422505.1 of Craterostigma plantagineum. Lineage (NCBI taxonomy): Eukaryota > Viridiplantae > Streptophyta > Magnoliopsida > Lamiales > Linderniaceae > Craterostigma > Craterostigma plantagineum. Next base: position 60,120 of record JAPQWV010001511.1, on the reverse strand, counting down.
CCAAAACTGTGATACCGTATACTGTACCGAAATTTCGGTATCTAAAAAAATCATACCAATATCATACCAAAATTTCGGTATACCTTAAATTTCGATACGGTATCATACCGAAATTTCGGTATGGTATCGGTATCATACCTTCTATACCATTCACACGGAGAGTTTTTTACCATGCATGTCTCGTAACTCGTTAATTCGTTGTTTTGGAATTTTTAATCAAGTCAAACTCATTAGGCTCCAATAAGATAGATTATTAATACCAAAATTTTCAAAATAAAAAGATTTTTTAACCTTAAATAATTTACATATTTTAGCCAGTCTACTTAGTAAGACAAAAAACTTACATAACCACAAAATACAACTTTATATACAGATTAATTAGAACGAAGCGGCTATATTTAAAAGATTAGTGAAGATTAACAAAAAGTAATTGCATTGCATCTTCACGCTTTCAAAATCCTGGAAAAAAAAACATTAAAAAGGCAAAAATTAAACGTTACTTGAGTTACATGAGTAAAATATGGTGGGCCTAATCTTAGAAAGTTGTGTATAAGTTAATAATTTATGGGCTAAATAAGTTTATGAAGATCCTTAATTTTTCATTTTATATTTTTTGAAATAATATAATATATGTAGGTGTGTGTATATATATATATTATATATATAATATTAAAAATTTAGTATTTCGGTATTCGGTATAATCGGTATACCTAATTTAAAAAACTTTCATACCATTACCGTACCGAAAATTTTCGGTACGGTATCATACCTTACCAAAAACTTCGGTATACCAAAATTTTTGATATTTCGATACGATTCGATACGATAAGGACGGTATTTCGGTATTTCGGTATTTTTCCCCAGCCCTAATTAATTCACTCTGTTTCAAAGTAGGGATGCAGAATAATAGGAAATATATATAATAATAATATTCTAATCTAAATAAGTAAAACCCTGTTCTCATTTCCCTCTCCTCGAGACAATACCCATTCAAATTCCTTGGGTTTTGCCCCAAAAAAAAATGAAGAAAACAACTGCAGTCAACGGTCAAATACATATACAGTTGAATTGAATAAAAGCTTAGAAAAATAAATTCAAGTCACACCACTTTTTCCATCCACCTATATATACACTATCGCAATGCTTCAGATAGCTCTCACATCACATTTCATTTATTACTTCTGTCATTTACTTGCCAAAAAAGAAAAATTAAGAAAAAAAGAAAAGCAAAAAGGCGAAGATCGACGCATAATGGGTTCATCTAAATTTATATTATTGTTAATCGTTTCAATATTTATAGTACTGAGCTTAAATCCACACGAAGCTGCAAGGATTATCAGGGAAGAAGATTGGATAAAGAGAGAAAAAACACATTCTTCTGCCCTCTTTTCGCGGACCAGTAAAACCACCGTCGCCGAACGGATGCACGTGGATCCCAGGCGGCGGAGGACGGCCGTGCGCCGCCGCCGTCGGCCAGAGGAACTTCGCCGGTCGCTCAGTAGCTTCTGCTCCTCCGCCGCCGCCTCCTACAGAGCAGGAAAAGTTGCAGTTTGGAAGATAGTAAACAGTAGGGGAGATTGAATATTCAAATGAAAAAATTCTTTTAATTTCATTAATTAAATTTTTTTTCTGGGGGAAATTAAAAATTAGGTTACTAAGTATACATGTTTTCTTTTTTGGATCACTATGTTTAGTAATTGCAAAAGTAGGTCACTAACTTTTCATGTGAAAACAATTTTGGGTCATGTTTTCAATTTTAGGTCACTAAGAATATATTTTTTCGATTTTGGGTCACTAAGTTTACATTTTTTTCAATTTTGGGTCACTCATTTGGTACTAACGTTATAAACATAGTATATGAGAGGGTCTACGGAGGTGTTGATTTTTAAAAAATTATTATTTATTACTTACATGTGGACGACGTACGAGGTAATGATTCTCTTAAAAATTGACGTGTTTGAGGGGGCAATTTAGGTTAGCAATGTATATGAGAGGGTCTACGGAGGTGTTGACGGCGTTGGGAATCGGAAAGAAGCAAAAAAAATGAGAGATTTGCTTATGGTGCTCACGGTAGGTGGGCACCATAGCAAATCTCTCTCTCTCTCTCTCTATATATATATATTTATAATCATATTCAATTCTTACATGTCAGCCCAAATATATTCCTTCAATTAGAACATCAAAAAAAAAAAAAAAACCTCGTCCGTTTTTATATTCCTTCAATTAAAACATCACAAACAAATTATTTAAAATCTGCACGGTGATATATGTACCATGAAGCATCTACAATTCTTAGTTTTTTTCGAACAAGGCTGCGGGACGCACGCAGCATCCTATTACTGATTTGGATTATCTTCGGATTTGGATGAAATCAAAATCGAAATCTGTTTAGTTCTCAAACGGATGATTTGGAAGAAACCTCGAATATCTAAATCCGAATATCCATTCGCAATTCCATAACCCAACATGCCATTACCGAATTTTATTACTTGTGTTGAAGATAATAACAATTGAAGAAATAAGGGAAAAGGAAAGGAATGCCTCTCAAAATCCGCTGAAGTATATTTCACTATTAATGGTAACATAAGGCGAATAAAGAAAAACAACAAACTAGTATATATATATATATATACATATTCACAATTTATTGAAATCCTACCATCGTTGTCTCCCGTTTGTATATATAAGAGGAACAAAGAAAAACAACAAGCTAGTATATGTGTATATATACAATATATACACACATATATAGTTAGTTATACATGAACTATCATTTCATCGCTGTCTCCAATCTGGCACCTGGGAAAAACAAGACGGTTATCAGAACTGTGACTAATGTTTGGGGGAGGATTCCATTTACGTCGTCAAGGTGGACAAACCTAACACCATGGACGTCTTGGTGGTTCCTAATAAACTCAACTTCACGGAGGGCGTAAATAATAAACTGAGTTTTAAGGTTTATTCAAGATAAACAAGGCCACTTCAACGGACTTATTCGGTTCTATAACGTGGCCTACTGATAAATATAAAGTTCGCAAATACCAGTATAAAATACACATGCAAATAACTCGTTCATAATGTAGAGAGAAGAAACAAAGGAAGTTTCTTATCAATCATTATTTAGTGCATACACAACACACACTACTTATTATTATCACGGGCGGCTCATCATAATACGGGTCCTAAAACAAAGTAGTAAAACGGGCCCTTTTTTAAAAATATTATATATTGACAAAAAAAAATTTACGTGTTAATCCAGCACGAATGTCCCTTTACTATGTACTTAGAATTATTATCAACGTAAACAAGATGAGTTTGTTAATTTCATCTATCATTAGTGTCGTAGTTTTGATCTTTGGGTTCTCTGATTTTGGAAGGAATACGATCAAACACGAGTTCATATCGTGTACATGGGGTGCAGCCCCCTCGAGCTAATGGAAATGTTAATTTCGAGCAGGTAATGTGTGTATATATATATATATATGTGTGTGTGTGTGTGTGTGTGTGTGTGTATATATATAACGGATTTGCTAATAATAAATGTGTTGGAGAGGGCTGATTGATGTTACATGGTAACTAAGAGAGACAACAGAGGTGATGACAGCGCCACAGAGGAAAAATCGCACGATAATATCATCTATCATTAGTGTCGTAGTTTTGATCTTTGGGTTCTCTGATTTTGGGAAGGAATACGATCAAACACGAGTTCATATCGTGTACATGGGGTGCAGCCCCCTCGAGCTAATGGAAATGTTAATTTCGAGCAGGTAATGTGTGTATATATATATATGTGTGTGTGTGTGTGTGTGTGTGTGTGTGGTGTGTGTATATATATATAACGGATTTGCTAATAATAAATGTGTTGGAGAGGGCCCGATTGATGTACATGGTAACTAAGAGAGACAACAGAGGTGATGACAGCGCCACAGAGGAAAAATCGCACGATAATAGTGAAATTTGTTATGATGCTCACAGTAGTTGCTCACCATGGTTGTACCCATAGCAAATCAAATATATATATATATTATATATATATACATATGTTTATACTAAACATGCAATGTCAACATATCTATATATACTAATAAAATCAATGATAAAAAAACATTCATGCAGGAAAGTAATGCTATGCAATGAAGGAGAAGTTACAACAATACAATTTTACTTATGGTGTTCAAATTAAAATTAACATTTGCTTTGTTATCAAGGTGTATTGTGTTCTATTTTAAAATATGAAAACGCATGCACGTGAGAAAGTTCAATAAATAGTTTCTTTTTATTTATGAGCTCTAATTGAATACATACATAGATATGAATGGTCAAGTTCAAAAGATACGGTAAAAATGTGTTTTCTTTTGATTATCATGTTCAACTTGAAATATTTAGATAAAGGCTCATATGCAAGAACTAAGGAAGTATTTGCTATGTATTATGTTCTATCTATCTATATATATATATATATATATTCTTTCATTTATGTTGTTCTGGTGAATCTACAGAAAATACCAATTTGTATAAAAAAATTGCAATACAGTGCCCCTGTCAGAAATTTTTTTTATATAAGTACCCGTTTGACTGTGTTACCATTTTTCCAGTCTTTACTACCTTTTTATATGTATATTACGTACCACGTAACGCATTTATATGGTACCTATATCGTTTCTATATGCTACTTTAATGTGTTATATGATGTACTATTTATTACTGTATTATGTACCACAATACGTTTCTCTATGGTACCTAAATGTGTTATATGACGTACCTTGCGGCGGACGGGTACCAATGTGCAAAAAATTTATTCTAATAGGTACCTACATTTAAAAAACACTGACATGATACTGACTTGCAATTTTTTATGTAATTGGGGTTTGTTTGTAAATTTCCCTTCTAATAAAAGTATATTGCTTTCATTCATGATGTCATATAGAGATACACGCTCCGTGCAAAAAATGGAATATTGAGGAATATTATGGTGCTATCTTATGTGAGCACCTTATGTGGGCACCTGTTGATGTGCCACATGTGCCATTACACGCTCACCTGTCAATGAAATATATCGCGTCAATTACCACATCAGCATCCGAAATGTCGATTAATGACACTTAGAAGGTGTTAATTAAGACGACATTACCTTTGATGTCAATATGAGATGTTGAAATGGCACGACTCGATGCCACATCAACAGCAGCCCACATAAGGTGCTCACATAAGGTGAGCACCATAAAATTCCCCTCTCTCTCTCTCTCTCTCTCTCTATATATATATATATATATTATATATATATATTATACACTCGAGTGCAAAGTTGACAAGGGAGGAGCCATAAACTTTTCAAGTCTTTTAAACATATTCACTGAATAATGTGGGCTGATATGATATTATCATAAGAATGATAAACGAATCGATGTATATTATGACAAGAAGTAAAACCCGATCATGAAAAGCAGTTCCATATTAATATCAAAATGGACTTTTTTGTTCCTCCTATCCCACATACATATTCTTCGGCAAACACCATCTAATATAAATTCAAAAGCCTAAACATTCATCATCAACATATATATCAAGAATAATGACGTCCACGGGCCCTAATAATCGGTTGGAATGCGTGGCTTCGAAGTGCAAGACCTCCGAGTGTTGTGCCCAGCACAAGTACAAGTATCGATGGCCCGAGCTGCTCGAGGAAGATGCAGTGAAAGCCTTGGCTGTAATTGAGAGCGATAAATCTTCTAGTCACGGGCATTATACTCCCAATCGACACGCTTATTCTTCAAGAATTTTTATGCAATCGTGTGTGGATTTGGATCGATGGCCAGCGCCTAGTTGTGGTCGAGCCTATCACTGGATGATCGAATATAATAATAATAATAATAATTAATCCTTCTATGTAAGCGAGTTCGTATTATAGTGGGTGGTGAAATAAATCAATAATATCTATATATATGTATTTGTGTGGTGTTTGTTCTCCGTTTCACCTCTACGATATATTTACTTGGGCGAAGAATCTGAAAAGGTTGAATAAGGTCGAAGCCATAGTGGTGACTAACTACAAATTGGATGTCAGTCTAGGTTTGCAAAAGAATCAAACTTTTTTTATTCAATTCGCGATTCGATTCGGAATTTTAAGATTCGAATTCGAATATTCGAATATCGAATACAAATACAAATACTTTTTTTGATCGAATAGTTACCGAATATGGATACGGATATCTTTCGATTCATATAGTTATCGAATATTCGATTCGATTTGAATTATATGATGCAGAATAATATATTATATATACATAAATACTAGTTAGGCCCACTACGTATTAGGCCGAATGAGAATTTTCTTACATGGTTATTTTCTATTTTAGTATCAACAAGTATTTTTTAAAAAAATAAAACTAAAAACAATTGAATATTCGAATATTCGCGAATCGTTTCGAATATCATTATCGAATCGAATCGAATCGATTTTTGATTCGTATACGAATCGTTACCGAATATGAATATCATATAATATTAACGAATACTAATAAAAAATGCAAATATTCAATTCGGTTCGGTTCGGTTCGTTAGCGACCCTAGTCAGCTGCCAAGTGTGTAGACGAATTAAATCATCAGATTTTTGAATAATTGTTGGCGTAATAATACACATATAGAGATTTTTAAATAATTGTTGGTGTAGTAATATACATAGAAAGCATCACGAAATTAGAAAAAAAGTCAAGAGAGTTAAAAATCTCTATCACCAACAATTATTTAAAAATCTCTATATGTGTATTATTACGCCAACAAATATGTGAGATTTATAATTAATAGAGAATTAATCAAGCTTTAAAAACATACTATTTTTAGTAGGACTTACTTAAGCAATAAATAGGGGATGTGAATAGAATTACCATTTTTTATTCAATGGGGTGCCAATAGCAGCAGCGTATTAGTAATTCCTTCCTTTACGGCTTTTTCATATCTACCTCACCAAAGAACAAAACAAGCCTTAAAAATCACAAAAATAAAGAGACAAAAGTCATTTCTATTTTTATTTAATGATTATTTAGCATTAGTATACATTTATATATTATATTTACTCACGCAGTGTGGAAAAATAATACTCCCTCCGTCCCGCTAACTTTATGACATTTTTCCATTCCGGGCGTCCCACTAACTTTATCACATTTCCTTTTTGGGTAAAAAATTACCACAAACATCAATATAATAATATTAAATATTCTTAAAAGACGTGTCAAAATATACACTTTTTTACCTTTTCATTGTACTATATTATTATAATAATGGCACCTTAATATCCTTGCCCACCAAGAAATGTGATAAAAATCATGGGACGGAGGGAGTAGTTAATTGTTATTACTGATTAACATAGTATTGTGGAAAAGTAGAACCTGGCCAGGAAAGGAGCAACAATTTATATTATTTCAAACGAAAACATTACAACTTGGCAACGTGTGTGCTACTGCTGACCTAAGATAAGACAAGGAGGGCTTACACGTTGGTCATAGAAATGTGACGTATATTTAAGTTTTTATTAATTTCTATGTGGGCATATAATTATACATGTTTTACTTGATCCACGCTTTGCTTTCAAATGAGGAATTGTTCAACCATTTTTTCAATACGGATAAAAAGTTTGACTTACTAAGATGATTATTTGAGAAAATTTTGATAATAGTTTGCCGAGGAATACATTATAGTCATCATATAATTCCAGTATTGTACATAATGAATATAAAGGATTTCATTAACATGATTTTATCAACGCCAACCCGGATCGATTAATTCACTCTATGTTTCAAAGTAGGCTTGCAGAATAATATGAAAATATATATAATAACAATATTCAAATCTAAATAAGTAAAACCCTGTTCTCATTTCCCTCTCCTCAAGACAAGACCCATTCAAATTCCTTGGGTTTTGCCCCAAAAAGAAAATGAAGAAAACAACTGCAGTCAACGGTCAAATACATATACAGTTGAATTGAATAAAAGCTTAGAAAAATAAATTCAAGTCACACCACCTTTTCCATCCACCTATATATACACCATCGCAATGCTTCAGATACCTCTCACATCACATTTCATTTATTACTTCTGTCATTTACTTGCCAAAAAAGAAAAATTAAGAAAAAAAGAAAAGCAAAAAAGGCGAAGATCGACGCATAAATGGGTTCATCTAAATTTATATTATTGTTAATGGTTTCGATATTTATAGTACTGAGCTTAAATCCACACGAAGCTGCAAGGATTATCAGGGAAGAAGATTGGATAAAGAGAGAAAAACACATTCTTCTGCCCTCTTTTCGCGGACCAGTAAAACCACCGTCGCCCAACGGATGCACGTGGATTCCGGGAAGCGGCGGACGGCCGTGCGCCGCCGCCGTCGGCCAGAGGAACTTCGCCGGTCGCTCAGTAGCTTCTGCTCCTCCGCCGCCGCCTCCTACAGAGCAGGAAAAGTTGCAGTTTTTGGAAGATAGTAAACAGTAGGGGAGATTGAATATTCAAATGAAAAAAATCTTTTAATTTCATTAATTAAATTTTTTTTCAGTGAGGTTGGTGACTGACAAGATACGACATAGAAGATATAGGATTTGCCTTTTGTAAAATTTATTTTTTCAGTTAATTGTGATTATTCGTGATCTTTGTGCAGAAAAGCATTCGCATGTAGTTCTTTATATTTCCCTTCGATCATTCAAAAAAAAAGTATCAACAATAAGCTAGCAGATATGTACAATGAATCAACGTGCGTTATCAGCTTTTTCTTTTCTTAAGGTTATTAGTAGTTAGCAATTGCATGCATGTGTACGTTTGAATTAAGATGAATCGCCAATAATATAAAACAATTTAAAAAAGAAACAAAAAAAAAAAAAAAGAGAGAAAATGATAGGCATCGCTAAATTTTGGTACCGTACTGGTAATTTGCCAACTTGAGGTTATACTGGTAATTTCAATGCTTTGGGCTGGATTAAGGCCCAAAAGCAGCTTGCCTTTTGGTATAATTATATTACTTTCCGTTCTTGAGATTATTCGGGTCACAGGGACATAAAATAGGAGAATCAAATAGGAGGAAAATAATAATTTTATCAAAAACTTATTTAATCTTTTATTTGTATAATATTATGATCAATAATATTAGTATCATGGTATATGGTGAGAAAATAGGACACGATGCATGCATGTACAAGGGAACGTGATTGATTCTTTGTGGGCCAGCCCAATTAAAGCACACGTGTGGTGAGGCCCACTTTTCATTTAACTCAAATCACAGCCTGTCAGTAGTATATAGTGTGTGCGTGTGTTCTTTTCTCTCCCAATTAAATCTAAATAACACGTAAATATAATATCCTATGTCCTATCAGTGCATTCGCGAAATTATTCTAAAAGATCAAGTGAAGTTATGGTGTTTATATAATCTACGTTTCACAGTTCGTATTGGTGTTTGCTACTCTGAGAACACATAGGAACATGCATGGCAGCTCTTTGTCACTTCCTAACTTGATTGATTTCGTTGACTTACACAATAATGTAAGAGAAAAACATAAAGAATTAATACGATGAACAATCGGCACAAATAATTCTTTTATTATTGATTATGACATCGTAAAAATCCAAATTTAGTAGCATGAGAATGCGGTCCTCGAAGCCAGGAGAGAACTGTGGTCCTCCACCTCAGTTTGTTGTTCACATGCAATGCTTTGCAATATTTTAACTTATATTTCATAACTTAGCATAGCAACCAATACTTCATTTCGTGACGAGGATCTTGACCAACCGCACATGGCGTTGCCTTTTTTAATTTGTCAATCATTTTATTAAACTAAACCTAATCAGTCGCATATGAATTATTTCCTATATCTATATGAAAACTTGTAGGGCTTTATTCAGGCCCACACATAAGTTTCATTTAGGTTTTTTGCCCCTATCAGAAAATTCATAGTTTTAAGGACATGATTTCTACAGAACCACCTCATTGTTCTACAATACACTTCATTGTTAGCCACTTCATTATTTTTTAGTACCACTTCATTGTTTTTAGTACCACTTAATTGTTCCGAAATAACACAAAACGATCATCCGATACCATTTCAAATACACTTTATAACACTTGCATAATTTTAGGTTCTTATCGCTAAGTTTTATAAAAAATTGGGCTTTTAAACAACAGTTTTTTCTGATAGGATCTGAAACCTATTTTAAAATTTTAAATGGGGCCTGAAACGCAATTAACACAAACTTGTATTGGGAATATATATCTACTTGTAAGAAAGAATTCATATGAAGGAGATCGACGGCCCTAACACAAGCAAGCACTTCGTGCGAAGATTATCGACTTGTCAGTCCTTTCGCAGACACGTGTACCTGTCTTGGAAGCCCTTGTCCCCAGATGTGAAACAACGCTGATAAATGCGCCCGTGTCTCGCACGCGCTTCTTCTTACCCCGAACCTTTTTAGTCTATCATCATCATCTATAAAACTTGGCCTCCAACCCTCAAAAACCATTCACATTTTCTTCCCATCTCCTCATATATACCACATAATCACCATATACTATCAAGAATAAAAAGCTAAAAAAAGAAAATTAACAATAACCATAAATGGCCAAAGCTGCTTCTTCAGGCAAGGATCTAATAAGCCTCATGGCAACTGAACTGAGGTTAGGCTTACCAGGAACACATAGCGATCTACAAGCTCCTCCACCACCACCACCATCATCTTCTTCTTCTTATTCTTGCAAGGCTGCTAACAAAAAGAGATCTTCGTCAGAAATGGATTCAACAGAGAACCGAGAACAACAAGCATATCCTCGTTGTCATGCCCCACCTCCTCCAAAGTAAGCAAAAAGTTCAAATCTTACAATCTGTGTATAAATCTGACCTGAAACTGTGATATATTTTCCAGGACCCAAATAGTCGGCTGGCCGCCGGTCAGATCTTACAGGAAAAACACATTGCCGAGCAATAAATCTGCTCCGTCGCGGCGTCAGAAGCGAGTGGGGTGTACGTTAAAGTGAGCATGGACGGCGCGCCTTACCTTCGGAAGATAGACCTCAAGTGCTGTAAGAATTACGCCGATCTGCTCAAGGCTATGGAGGAAATGTTCGGCTGCACCATAGGCGCGTGCTCAGAGGGAGAAGGTTACAAACACGCGCCGACGTACGAAGACAGGGACGGCGATTGGATGTTGGTGGGAGATGTTCCATGGGACATGTTTGTTGATTCTTGCAAGAGGTTGAGGATCAGTAAATGAAAGGGTCTGAGGTTTAAGGAATTTCGGCCTTCTGTAAGAGAACTCGGTTAATTAATTTTGTATTGTATGTGCATAGGCGAAAATTCCCAGGATTTTAAAGCTTTTTGTGCAAACTGTTGAAATCAGAAACAAGAAAGCTCTTTTTGGTCTTCAAGTAAAGCGTGGTACCTATAAAGCGCAGTTGATACTTGAAAGCAGAGTTGATTGATGAGTTCAGAATAAATATCTTTCTTTTTTTCTTTTTTACAATTGTAAAGTGGCCTCGGAGCAGCTCATGAAGCATGAGCATGGACTCATTTTGCACCGTATTTGCAAGAAAATATGAGGAAGTGAAGTGTGATAAGATACAGTTAAATTGATGAAAAGTCAACTCCTTCGTTCGTTGACTTTGTCTATGATTTTTCTTTATCCTTTGTTGGGAATGATGATGATGGAGGCTTGTTCATCATCTTGATATTGACGTAACTTGCTACCATTTTATATTATCTAATGTTATATATAATATAATAAAAGATTGCATTCTTAATTCTAATGGTTTTTGTAAGCATTTTCAAAACTTGGATACACCTATAGCAACTATTATATACGCCCGGAGGGAAAAGTCGGACGAAAGCAAATGTGACGATATCTATGTGAAATGGATTAAAAGTCTTGCAAGAAACGTTCATGGAAATTAATGATAATGAATTTTGACAGGTTTATAGAAATTGAGTATTGTTAGATATGTTTGTTTGAATATTATATGGAAGACTATATTTTGTTGTATATTACAACAATGCCGTTTTCTGGAAGTTTTCTCATCTTTAAATTATTCTTTTCATTCTCCGTATTTCTCATTTCTACAAAAGTTTGTAAATGATCGTAAAATATCAGTTCATTATAAATAAAAGAATTCTTGCAGTATTAATGTTGGATTGTAATATCTAGCAATTTAGAAAAATGGTTGACTTAACTGGTGTTAAATATAATTATCAATAAAACATTTCTTATATGAAGCAATGAGGGAATTTTAATTTTTAAAATTTTGTGGTCAAAGTAAAAAATAATAATAACTAAAATTGAAAAAGTTAGTTTAATGTTGCAACAAAGTTTATTATATTTGCACTTCAAAATTAAAAATATCACTATTTTTGCTATTCACTCGCAACTCTTGTTAAATAAAATTAACTCAAGTTTGAATTTAATAAACATAAGCCAATCTTAACATAATAACTTCATTAATTATTCGAAAATAAGCACGATTTTATATTGCAGTAATACTCTAGTCTAGCTATGGGGTGTAGTTGCACAAGAACATATATAAACTTCCAGTTTCACAAAAGATCCTTAAATAAATTAAAGAAACCCAACACATACCACAACAGTCTTACGAAAGAGCAAAAGTTCAACCCGACACCAAACACATACAAAAAAAAAGAAAAACAATGCAAATCAAAATAAAAAGGGAGGAATCCACACATTTGACCACAAACTTACTTAAACCCCAAAGTCAACCCATCATCGTGACCGTACAGCGAAAAACCTGCAGCAGAAGATCCAACGGCGGTAGTCGACTCACCAACAGCAGCAGCACCGCCGCCGCCGTCATTGCACGGCTGTTGTCCTCCCCCAGCGAGCCCAAGAAAGTCCCTCGTCGTCCCAACACCAGGCAAACCCATCAAGTCCACGTGGCCCCCAACTGCAGCAGTAGGACGACGAATAAGCGAGCCCATGGCCCTCTGTAGCAGATCAGTGGCTGAGAAGTGAGGCAGCGATGATGGGGCTGAAGCCATGGCTGCCATCATGGCGCTGTTGTTGAAGATGGGCTCGTTCTTGACTCTTTGAATAAGGTCTTGCTGGGCATGGAGGAAACTATTAGGGTTTTGAGCCATAAGTGGGTCCCAGCAGAAAGGGTTGATGAGATGCTGTGGTTGATGAACGGCGGCGGTAAGTTGTGGTTGAAGAACAGTTGATGATGATGATTATTTGAGGTGGTGGTGTTAGGGTTTTTTGCCTGCAAGAGTGATGAAGATGGTGGTGGTGGAAGTTTATTACCACCTTGTTGTTGTTGTTTACGCATTTCTTCGCAGAAAGCCTTGTGAGCTATGAAGCTGTTCTTCCTATATATGGAGGTCACACAGATCATACGCAAAAGCACAACAGAAAAAGAATAATTCAGATACAATTATATGTATACAAAGCATGAATTACGGGTGAAGGAAAGAATGGCAGGAAATTGAATAGATAATAAGAATGAAAGAAAAAGGAAAAGGCATATGTTAGTGACGTGAACTGATATTTGTTTGGTGAAGGTGACAACAATGGACTTGCAATACATGATGCTGATGATCTGTGATGGAACCAAAAACAATATACGTAATAAAAAAAAAAAGTAAATGCCTTCAAAGGAAAGATGGAAAGTTAAGAAGACGTGTGTGTGTGTGTGTGTGTTTATAAGAACCTGGAGAAGATGGTCCCACAGTCACATTTGTACTCTTTAGTTCCACAAGCCTTAGAATGGGCTTTCCAATCAGATTTAACAGCGTAGATCTTGGGACATTTAGGACACTTGAGTTTCTTTTCGCCGTGTTTTCTGCAGTAGTGCTTCTTAATCCCAGTCAAGTCTCCCAAAGCCCTCGAAGGATCGTGGTGGACGCAAGTGGGCTCGGGCAGACGTAAACTTTCTTCTTCTCCTTGTTCTTCGTCTGCTTAAGCTTCCATGGAAGGTTGTGTCCCCTTCTGTGAAGCTGAAGGTTTTGATCTCTCTGAAAACCTTACCACAAACCTCACACAGATATTTGTTGGTCTCCATTAGGGATTTCGGCGATAGGGCTATCACTTCAGCTTCAGGATCTGAATCGAAACAATAATAAAAAATAAATTCTTGTAATAAATGGCTGCTGTCCACACACACACACACTTACCGGGATTTCCTGGGAGGTTTCTCTTTTTCTTCGGCAGCTGCTGATTATTGTTACTATCGTCGTTCGAGTTGTTAGGGTTTTGAAGAATGTAGCTCAAGCTTCCGAAATCTTGATTGGAAGGAGAAATGGTGAAGAGGCTGCCATGGTGGGAGATGAAGGTTGATGATGAGGAGTTGTTGATGGGCATCTTTTTATTTGAAGAGAGAAAGATGAATGCTAAAGCAGCAGTAGAGCTTGCTTTTTTTACGCAGGAGAAGAAAACAAAAACTACAGATAGAACCAAACAACTTTGTTTTGAACTACTGTAAGAAAAACAAAAGGAGAGAGAGAGAGAGGAGAAGAGGTTGGCTTTTTAAACAACCACCCTTCTCCGTCGAGACAAAACCCTATTTAAAGCCCTTTACCTAACGAGAAAGAAAACAACAAAAATGTGTAATAATTGAAGAAACCATCCAACTCAATCCCATCTGTGAATGAATGAATACAAAGTAAAGCATCACTGCTTTACTACTACAGGTGGCAGTGCCATTAGGACACGAGTGAAGTACGTTCATGCAATGACATATTCAACGGTGGCAAAGCAAAAAAGAAAAAGAAAAGGAAAAATAATTTACTTGTGTTATTTCGTCCCTTTTGTTTGGCTAATTAATGTGTAATGATTATCGTGGGTAACCAGCTAACAAATATGTTAGTAATATTTATTTCTTTTGAGGTGGTGGTGACGACGATGTAATTACCTAAAGTTGTTGCTATCCACACTTACTCTTAATCTGAAATATAGTTCTATCATATATGTCTTCAATTCATCGTTCATCTTGTTTATGACAGTTATTATGAATTTAAAATTTAATATGCGGATCTACTAGTGTATTATTTAGAATATCATGGTTATTAAAAGATTGCAGTTTTTAAAATGATAGATGTAATATTTGATTTTTGTGGTTACAGATATGTATTTGTATTTTGTAAACTTACTCAGAATTAAATAAAGTCGTCATTTCAAATCATTTTACTTCAATGTGCAATACTAAACGTATAGGTTATCAGATATTATTTTTACAAACACCCGAATTTTATGGTGCTCACATGTGAGCACCTTATGTTGGCACATGTTGATGTGACACCGATTTGTGCCATGTCAACACTCACATCGATATCCGAGATTATGTCGTCTTAATTGACACCTTCTAGGTGCCATTAATCGACATTTCGGATGCTGATGTGGCATATTAACATCTTACATAACACATGCTACGTGTCAATGAAGTATATGGCGTCAATTTGCTACATCAGCAGCCAAAATGTCGATTAATGGCACATAGAAGGTGTATTTAAGACGACATAACCTCGGATATCTATGTAGGGTGTTAACATTGCACGAATCGGTGCCACATTAACAGATGCTCCACTAAGATGAACACCATTTCCTCATCATAATATATATATATGTATATGTAACATTTATATATATATATATATGTATAACAATAGAACAATTTAAAAAATTCGTGAGAAATAGAACCGACGTGAATAATTACACCCATATGTGTTTGCTTAAATAGTAAAGCCCAGTTGACTCAACCCTCAGCCAAACATTTTCCAAGTTATTTGGGGTCATAACATATAAGGGTAAACAGGTCAGGTTGGGTCACATTCGGGTTCAACCCGTTTAATAAACAGATTGAGAATTTCAATCCTAACCTAATCTGTTTACTTAAACGGGTTGAAATATTGAACCTAATCCGGCCCGCTTTAATCAAATCTAACCCACTGACCCGCCAACCCGTTCCAAAAAACAAGAAAAAAATAAATAAATAGAATATAAATCCAAATTAAAAAAAAACAATTGAGAAACAAAGCAATTGTTTTTTCTAAAACATCAACATAATTAAGAAACAATTTAAGTTATAAATAACAAGTCTAAGAAAACATAATTGAATATCAAGTTATTTCATAGTCACGAGGTATCAACCGAAGCCGGTGATAATTAATCCGAACCTTTAACCATGCTCTCTTTCATTTGATCTCCACCGTCATTTTCATGATAATTCATCGAGCGTAGGATCCATTTTCTTTTTATTTTATTTTATTTTAATAATTTATATTATTCGAGTTAAATGGGTTGATAATAGGGTTGGTTTCGGGTTGACTTCGGGTTGAAAATTTGACCCTAACATGACCCACTTAATATTTGAACTGGTTCGCGTTTACCCATTTATTTAAACATGTCAAAAATGCTAACCCAATCCTTCTATTTTCGGTGTGGTTCGTGTCGGGTTGGCGGGTCGGGTTGATTTTTAACAGCCTCAGTAACATACCATTTGATGAATCAAAACCGAAGTTGATTATCACTAGTGAAAATTATATCAATCCTCAATGCCGAGATATGATAAAAATCGTAGATTCAAATAAATGTATTGATTTTGTTGGGTGTCAAACTCAAGTCCAACATCGGATAAATCGAATAAATTGGTCATGTATATAAGCTTATGATTTAACTCCTGTTGCTAATTGGTTTCAGAGGGGAACCCAACAAGCTTATATGGGCTGGAACTTGCGGTGGAATTGGCTCTAACAAAATTTCATATACTGAAGAACATACAATTCGAGTTGAAGATATCGGGAAAACCCTAATTAATTCCGGTTGATGAGATCTTCGGTTGCAATACTTCCGTAATTCGTATGGGAGCGAAATAGAACATTAACCACCATAAACATACACATTTTTGTTTTATTTCACTAATTATTCATCATTTTTTAATTAAATACTTCGGTTGATTGGAATATATTTTTGTTTTAAATACAAGTTGTTTTACAGTTTTCAAGATAAAAAGTAAATATTATTTCAGTTTATCCTTATTTAAATTGTTTAATTAAATAAGATAATATATTAATTAGGGGTATAATGAAGATTTAACTTTCTTTCTTAATATGCGTATGATATCCATAAACGACTTGTGTAAGAAACATAGGGAGTATTATTTTGATAAACATTATATAATATTAATAGACATTTGATTCCATTTCTTTCATTCATCCAACTACAGGCACGTAGATAACTACGTTGTGATTATCTACTAAAATCCCCAAAAGAAAAGTTCTTCAGTTCTTGCACATAACATGTGAATTTTTGTTATTGGCCTTATTGGGTCAGCTCAAGTAGGATGAGACCCATATAAGAATAAGCTTCCATCCTAAAATCAATTGGTGATAGGTGGAGTTAGGGGTGTTCGTTCGGCACATACCGTACCGAACCGAACCGAAATTTCGGTACACCCATTTTAGATACCGAATACCCAACCGAGTCGGTTTTTACCGATTTTTTTCGGTAAATTCGGTTTTTTACCGAAATAACCAAAATTTAAATAATAATAATAAAATTTCAGTAATATTTAAAGTAATACGTATAATTATTATTTTATTTTCAATATTAATATAATAAAATATATTTTAAATTTAAAATTGGTAATTCGGTATACCGAAATTCAAAATCTATACCGAACCGAATTTACCGAATTACCGAATTTTTTTTTGAAGAACCGAATACCGAATCGGATTTTTCGTTTCGGTTCGGTTTGTAACGAATTTTCGGTAATCCGATAAATTCGGTCGGTATACCGAATTACGCACACCCCTAGGTGGAGTGGTCCATCTACTTATATACTGTTGGATCTTGGCTTAATTGGTCTATGGGCCAAAGTCCAATTTAATCCTTTTTTTTAGAAATCGAGGAGTTTCATCAAAACTTGAAAACGACTAAAATTCAAAATTACGTTTCAAGATGAGTTTATAGACCATTAATATGCTCAAAACCGATACAGGGTGAATGATAAATTAATTAGTAAAGTCAGCCCAAATAAATAAAAATAAAATAAATAATTGATGATGGGGCGGTGTGATGATGTGTCACTGACATATATGCTGACGAGGACGACTAGGCGTTGTTTTGGCGCTGACTGGCTGATGTGGCTATATGAAAGGATATTGCTGAATAGTCTAAGAGTTGTGGCTATTCGCAGTTAATTTGCAAAATCATCCCAGTCAAAGAAGGTCAATTGAGTTATGGCTTCACGAATTGACCCCTGCAACTTTTCAGAAGCTATATTTAGGCCCCTTGACAGAATGAACAATGATTCAATTGGCTACATCATTTCATAAATAAGTCACTGCAAAGTCCCTCTTTCCAAAAGTGCAAGAAAGGCTCGAGCATCGAGTAAATTCGCTGAAATTTTGTTCCGTTGTGCTACGACAACAAAATCGAAAGTCGTTGTATCTTGGGGACGATAGCCGTAAATCTGGAAGCATTGAAATTCGGGGCAATTTTGTCTCACGGAAAGCGTACGTAGTACGTGCCTTGACTTTATCACGTTTGAGTCTGTTAATTATTAGCTAATGAAAAAATACACTGACACTATCGAAACCAACAATCCTCAGCTCAATTCACTTGGCCCATTCAAGGTTCTGAAATCGAGTTTTCGAAGTGGATCGGAAATTTAGTGGTTTAAGGTTTAGTAGTTTTCTGGTATAAAAACCGAATCAAATCGGTGTAAAACATGTCCTCAAAAAAATAATAATATATTTTTCACGTATTAATCAATCAATAATATAAGTAAAATACAATTATGATTGATAAAATTGAGGGTTAAATAAACTAAAAGTAAAATTTCTAGGGATATCAACAATTAATTATAAATTGAGTGTCAAATGAATTTGGGGATCACAAGATTGATTATAAATATGATTTAAATGAAAATTGTGTGAATTGAATTCACCCCAATCGACAAATAACTTAAATATGTGTTACTGCTGGGCCAATACTATATTTTGTAGTATTTTACTTAATTTTTTTCTATTTTATTATTTTTTTCTATTTTTGTACATGTTAAATTTAAATTAAACCGGACCGCAACTGAACCCTGATTTTTGACCGATCCAGTCAGAACCTGACGGAACGGCCGGTTCGGTCCTGTTCTAAAAACCATGGAAATTTGTTATCACAAATAAAAATTACATCAATCCTAGATATTAAAAAAAAAATAGATTGAGAAAATATATTCTTTGATTTTGTGAAATAAGTTCATTAAAGCCTCGTGATTTGTGTCGTTTGCTTTCGAGATCCTTCACTATAACGACACAACAAGATGATATGAATGATTTAAAAATAATAAATTAATGATTCAAATGATTATTCACCCAAAATATATAATCAGATCAGCTTTACTTGAAAAAAATAATAAAATTGTAACGTAGTAATGATTTCCTTGTTCATCATCCAACGGTAGGTTCGGTGACAACTGTTAGGATCGTTTATTATGCGTTTAGAGGGGGGTGAATAAACGCTTGAATCTTTTTTGATTATTTAACTTGTATCAACCAGTGACCGGTCAGTATTTGTGCGGAATATGATACTGAACGGTTGTAACCGATATGAGAAATGAAGTGTGTATGTGTGTGAGAGTCTGAGTTGTTTATGGAAGTTCGGAGTTAAACTCTCCTACGTCTCCCCTTCTTCCTCAAGAGGAAGATTCACTAGATCTTCAGTTATACACGATACAGTACAACCTACTCTGCTGAACACAGCTTAATCTAGTGAATCACTTAGGCAGTTGTTTTGAACAATCCACCTACTTCAACAGCTTTTTACAGTCCGTTGGTAGAAAGAACATAAACTTTGAACAATTATGTCTCTTGACTTCATACTTGATTTCTCTCTTTCAAAGCGTTTTTAAGATT
This sequence comes from Craterostigma plantagineum, assembly GCA_027422505.1. NCBI lineage: Eukaryota > Viridiplantae > Streptophyta > Magnoliopsida > Lamiales > Linderniaceae > Craterostigma > Craterostigma plantagineum. The sequence goes on along the minus strand of JAPQWV010001511.1, from coordinate 40,241 downwards.
GACGATGATAGCTTTAGAATGCGTGAGATGGTTATCATCAGCTTGTATTCCTCCTTTTATAGCTGATGTTTGAATTTGAAGCCATTGTGAGATAAACTCTTCACTCTGACCAGTGCATTAATTGACTTTCCCAAAATGGGTCTGTTCGGTTTGTGCTGCAGTTTATCCTGTCACTTTTGCTTCATTCCTTATTTGCGCTAGTTGACCTCTGATTTCACTTTGGTTGGCAGCCTTGCATTGAATGTCTGCCTGAAATTATCTCTTTGTCTAAGTACCCTCTTTGTCTTTGTGTATCCAGCCTGTCTAAAGTCGGTCAAACTTATTTCAGCGCTTTGTTGTCCCTTGACCGATAGTTATAGTAGGCCGGTATGCAGTCGAGTTCTTGCGTACTAAGTTCAGTTTGAACTTATGAAAGTTGAAGGTGTTGATGAAAAGGGAAAAGTGGCGCGAAGAAAACGAAATGAAAAATAAAATTTCACTGAATGATCAAAACTGTGTTACAAGCGATATATAAAGACGCTATTGACCGTTAGCTTAAGCCGACTAATTAAACGTCGGTAGTGGCCGCGTCTTCTATTTACTAAGCTAAAGTGAAAGAATCGCTGAACAAAAACGCTAAATATCTTAATTCACTTTTACGCGGCTAATTCAAAAGCTCAGCAGCTCTGTTCTTCATTTAGTAGAGTCTGATCATGCTCTTCTTGCTTGGATTCTAACATGCCCCTGCAAGATGGACGATACAGGTTGGAACGGACATCTTGGCTAGGAATCTCTGAAGTAAAGGCCCGTGAGAGGCTTGGTGAGCACATCAGCAACCTGATTTTCGGACCGAATTGGTAGAAGTCTGATGTGTCCATTGATGATATGGTGTCGGATAAAGTGGCAGTCGATCTCGATATGTTTCGACCGCTCGTGAAACTTGGGATTCGAGGCAAGTTTTAGGGCCGACAGGTTGTCACAGTAAACAACTGGAATTTGAGCATCTGAGATCTTCAGTTCTGCTAGGAGTTGCCTGATCCACAAAATCTCTGCAACTACTGCCCCTAACGCGCGATATTCGGCCTCAGTGGAGGATTTGGAGACCGTGCTTGCTTCTTTGCCTTCCAAGTGACCAAGGAGTCGCCCAAGAAGGTGCAGTATCCCGTGATGGATTTCCTAGTATCGTTGCAAGCGCCCCAGTCAGAATCAGAGAAGCCCTTGACCTGCAAATTGCGAACAGAATCCATAAGAATCCCTTGGCCTGGCGAGCCTTTTAAATACCTCAACAAATGGTGTGCGGCCATAAGGTGAGCAGTGCGTGGAGCGGAGATGTATTGGCTCATTTGTGGACAGCAAACGTGATGTCAGGTCTTGTGAAAGTGAGATACAAGAGACGCCCAATCAGTCGTCTGTACTTAGTGGGATCACCAAGTAGTTCACCACTGTTGGCAGTGAGCTTGTCACTTGGGCTCATGGGGGTCGAAAGTGGCTTGGACTCCAGGTATCCAGTGTCCTCAAGTAGTTGTAGGGTGTATTGGCGCTGTGTAATGTAGATCCCGGCAGGACTTCGAGCAACCTCAATGCCAAGGAAAACTTCAAGTCACCAAGGTCCTTAATGCTAAAACAGTTCTTTGAAAAGTCTTTGGCTTTCTGGATGTTCTCAGAGGATGGACCTGCAAGTATAATATCATCCACGTAGACTAAAAGAACTAATAATTGATCACCTTCACCCTTGAGAAACAAGGTGTGGTCCGACTCAGTTTGGACAAAGCCGAAAGTCCTCACAGCTCAGTGAACTTTCTGTTCCATTGGCGAGAGGACTGTTTGAGGCCGTAGATGGCTTTGCTGAGCTTGCATACCATTCTCCCTGGCCCTGACCTCGGGTAGGTTGGGTAAAAACCCTGTGGCAAATCCATGTACACCTCTTCATCTAAGGTGCCATTGAGAAAGGCATTGTCAACGTCCATTTGGACAAGATGCCATTGCAGTTTAGCAGCCAAGGAGATGATGAGCTTGATAGTGTTGGGTTTTGCCACGGGGGCAAATGTCTCAATATAGTCCACTCCCTCGGTCTGATTATATCCCTTCGCGACGAGGCGGGCCTTGTATTTTTCAACCTGTCCATTGGAGTTGTATTTGAGTTTATAAACCCATCTGCTCCCGATTGATTTCCTTCCCATGGGTAGAGGAACAATGGACCAAGTTTCATTGGTTGTGAGGGCGTCAAACTCATCCAGCATGGCTTGCATCCACTCTTTGGAGCTGGAGGCTTGAGAGAAACTCCTTGGTTCCCTGCGTGCTGAGACATGGGAAATAAGAGACTGAAACTGGTCCGAAAAATTTGATAAGTCAAGACTGCTGACAAAGGATACAGAGTTTTCCTCTCTCCCAGGGTATTGCAGTGAAAATCCTGTAAGTATGCAGGTTGTTTTTGATGGTCTGTTGGATCTCCTCAGTGGGACAGCCATGGTTGAATGGGAGACAGACTCATGTGGTTGACCTGTAGGACCTTGAGTTGGGATGATGTGATCTGCAAAATCAGGAGCTGTAGTATTGTGATGAGGTAATGGTAGATTGTCATCTTGGGCTGCAAGTGATGGATCTGGCATATCGGACTCGGTAACCTCTGAGTGGGCAGTGTAAGGTCTAGGAAGCACACAATTGGGGAATGGATCATCAGCTGGAACATCAGTGCTGCTGTTCTTAAAGGGAAAATGGTCTCTTCGAACTTCACATCTCTTGAGATAAAGGACTGCCCTGTTTTGATATCCAGTACTTTGTAACCTTTCATCCCAGTTGGATACCCCAAAAGACACACTCTCGAGCCCTGGGGTCGAACTTCTTTCTCCTGCTGTTAAAGTAGAGCAAAAACAGAGAGACCCAAACACTCTAAACATGCTATAGTCAACAGGCTTTCTATACAGCAGTTCATAGGGTGACATCTGACCGAGATTTAGTGAAGGTGTGCGGTTTATGAGAAAGGCAGCAGTAAGAATACATTCAGACCAATATTTAACATGGATATTGGACTGAAAAAGAAGGGATCTTGCCACGTTCAATAGATGTTGATGTTTGCGTTCAACAACAGAGTTTTGTTGAGGCGTTTGTACACAAGAAAGATGGTGTAAGATACCCTTTTTCTTAAACAACTAGGTCAGCTCATATTCCTTAGCGTTATCAGATCGTAGCACCTTAACTCTACTACTAAAATGTGTTTCAACCAAGGCCAAGAAAAAAGAAATAACCGAGGAAACTTCTGACTTAAACTTGATCATAAAAGCCATGTAAATCTCGAAAAATCATCAACTATAGTGACAAAATAACGGTGCCCCGAGTGAGATGGTACGTGAAAGGGTCCCCATACGTCACTATGAACAGATCAAAAGGAGCGCAAGTAGTCTTGGTGCTAACAGGAAAAGTGTTTCTTTTCTGTTTGGAAATAGGACAGATTTTACAGCAACCAAAAGAACCTTCACCAGCCTTAAGGATAGGTTTTAATACATCTAACACCTTACTTGACGGTGACCCAACCTATGGTGCCACAGTTCAAGCGAAATTTATTAAGAAAAACAGAATTATTATTCACAGAGGTGACAGGAAAACAGTCAGCTTGTATGTAGTATAGCCCGGCAGCTTGTTTACCCTTGCCAATCGTTCGAAGCGATGCATCCTGAATTTCAAAGCCATTAGCCTTAAATAGGAACTTATAGTTTCCCTGGTTAGCCAACAAACTTACAGATAACAAGTTAAAGTGGAACTGAGGAACGTAAAGAACATCTGTTAAAATGATGAATCTGCCAAGTTTGACAGAACCAGCTTTGCTCACTTTGATGACAGTGTTATCGGGCAATATCACATTTGATTCATCAATGTCATGCAAGTCAGATAAGCAATCTTGGTTACCACACACAGTCTAGTGGCTCCAGAATCAACCAACCAAATTTGGCATCTGTGGCCTAGGTAAATTGAAAGACACGCACATACCAGGATTCCTGTCAGTTTGCTGTGTGGATTCTTGTACAAGGTTGATGTAGGCTGGTTTAGAAGAGCCTTCAAGTGCTGCAATTGCTGGGACGTGAGCTGAAGTTGGATCAAGGAATCCTCTGTTTGTCCATGGTTCTGAGAAGCACACTGTCCCATTCTGGCAGACTGGTCTACAGAAAATGGGCTCGCCCTATTTTGGGAAATTGATCGACAGAGAACTGATTTACTCTTGTGCCTTTGATCTTGAGGTTTTGTCTGTACCCTGGAGGGAATCCATGGAGGTGGTAGCAAACGTCCACTGTGTGCCCTTTTTACCACAGTGCGTGCATATTGGCCTCGCTGGTTCTTTCTTCTGGTTATAGGACCCCCTTTTGGCCCAGTCTTGGTTGTTGTTGGTCATCATGGCTGAGTTCTGATTGAAGGTTCCTTTCTTGGCCCATTCTTGTCCATTGTTGACTGCCATCATGGCTAAATTCTGAATCTGATCTTCAGCAGCTCGAGTGGTCCCTGTTGGCACTGACCTCTGCCTTTCTTCTTGAACCAGCAAGCTAAAGACGTTGTTAATAGATGGCAGTGGCTCAATGAGTAGAATCTGCCCCCTGATTTGCGAGTAAGAGTCATTTAGACCCATCAAGAAAGTGAGGACATACTCCTCGTTGAGGTAATCTTTAACTATCTTGATTCCTCCACATTCACATTGGCAGACGGGTTGATAACTCGACAGCTCATCCCATAGCGTCTTGAGCCTGGTGAAATAGACACCAACAGTGCTTGCTCCCTGCTCTAGGTTAATCAGCTCTTTCTTTAATTGAAATATTCTAGGTCGATTTGATTGGCCAAATCTTTCTTGGAGGTCCACCCAAACTTCTCGCGCCGTGGAATTGTACAAGACGCTAGCCGATATTTCTTTGGAGACTGCATTCAAAATCCAAGAAATTACGATATTATTATTTCTTTTCCCACGCAATTACCTGATTCTGATCAGTCCCATTAGGCGGAGCTAGAGTTCCATTGACGAAGCCTTATTTGTTTCTTCCGATTAAGGCGATCATCATGGCTCGGCTCCATGTGGTGTAGTTATCTCCGTTCAGCTGATCATGAACAAGCTGCTGGCCCGACGTGTCTCCATTACTCAAGAAAATGGATCATTTATCAGGCTCATCGCTGCAGCCGTTGGAGAAATTTGGGGTGGAGGAACAATTGGATTCTCTGTTTCGCTCATTGATTCACTGACCTCTTGAATCTTGGCATGACTTGTTTAGAAAAATCGCTCTGATACCATATGAAAGTTGAAGGTGTTGATGAAAAGGGAAAGTGGCGCGAAGAAAACGAAAGGAAAAATAAAATTTCACTGAATGATCAAAACTGTGTTACAAGCGATATATAAAGACGCTATTGACCGTTAACTTAAGCGGACTAACTTAAACGTCGGTAGTGGCCGCGTCTTCTATTTACTAAGCTAAAGTGAAAGAATCGCTGAACAAAAACGCTAAATATCTTAATTCACTTTTACGCGGCTAATTCAAAAGCTCAGCTATCTTCAGCTCTGTTCTTCATTTAGTAGATTCTGATCATGCTCTTCTTGCTTGGATTCTAACAGAACTTTCCAGTATAGACTTGCTATTTGAATCTCCGGTTTCATGTCTTAGGTCAGTCGTGTCAACACCAAACTATTAATCCGAATGGTTTAAATTCGTATTACTAGCAACAACTTTGTTATTGTTATCGATCCAAAGCCACACGCGATTGCAGCAGAAGTCGTAAATAAAAGGCGTGCCTTTGAGAATGGGAAAGACAGTGACGATTGGATTATCTCTCGTAATAACTTTTTCGGCTTTCGATGCATCGGCGCCGATCAGCTCGGCCATCGATACTTGTACTTGTAAAGGGCGCAACACTTTAAATCCATGCATGTACCAGACTTGCATTGCCATTGACTCATTTCGATCCTTTCACTATTGATTAATATTTTGTTGTTGATGAAACGAAATGAAATGCCGCACCACCTTTTTATAGTAGCAAAGCAAAAAAAAGATAAGTCACATTTTATTATTAATAAATGACCCTAATAAATAAAGAGGGAAATACCTTTAATAATGTTGACTATAGTATAATGGGTTCTGTGGAATGAATGAATAGTAGTTGATTTTGTGGTAATTTTCACTAACTTTGTAATCTATAAAAACTTTTGTGTCCTGCTGTTCACACACGCTCCTTGGGATGAAAAATGCTATTCATAATCCCTTGGCGATTTAATATTTTTCGTTCTATTTTTCGAATAGAAGGAAATTTATAAATGTTATTTTTTTTTTCTTTATGATTTTGACAATAATAATTTTATTAATTAATTGACTAATGCATTACATTTAATAATATTATTTTTTAAACTACTCGCTCATTGCAACAATTCATAAAACATAATAATATTTAAATTTATAAACATTAATAATTGACTTATTTAATAAAAATCATCACATAACATTATATATCTTATTAGCTTATGAAAATTCTTGAAAAATATTATAATTTAATTAAATCAAATTCATTTAAGTAACATAATATTCATATAATATAGATATTACAAATATAATAATATGAGAAGTTACTATTGCAGAATAAATATATAAAATTTATGGGAAGTTTTTATTGGCTGGAAGGAAAGAAGTTAGTGATATTGTTTATTTCTTATTTTATATGCATAAATAAGTGGAAATATATGACACTTAATAAAGATTTTTCGTTTGAAATTGTGCGCATCAAATACGCAATAGAAAATAACTAACAAAGAATCAGTTAAACATGAAAAAACTCATTATTTAATAGGGCTATACATAATAAGGAGTGTAAACAGAATCACCTAATTTTTTTTTGAATAAAATGATTATGTAAATCTGTGAGAATATAATGCCACACAATTATGGTAAAATAAAGCTGTTAGAACGCGCCGGTGGGGCGGCCCGGCCCATGTGGCGGGCCTTAGAAATTGAGGCATGCCTCGCCCGCCTTGAAATTGAACTATTTTATCATTATTTAAAGTTTAAAATATTTTTATAATAATATTTTAATTAGTTAAGGCATTTGTTAATAAATTGTATAAGCGCATCATTAATTATTTAGTCATTAATAAATGTATCATAGTATAATTAATGAATTATTAACTATTATCATCTAATTAATTTAATTTATATATGTCATTTAGGCTGTGTTTGCTATCCTAGACAATACTAGTTTAAAAAAATAATCTGTCGTAGTCTGACAGTTTAAGTTGTTTGGTTCTAAATATGTGGCCCGCGACTGGCCCGAAGCCCACACTTTAACATTAAAAGTTAAGATAACTTAATCTTGGCAATTCATACCAGATTATTTATCTAATTCATCAGTTTACAGCAAAATTACAAAAATACCATACTACTTCATCTTCTCAAACCCCAAAACCCAGCTGCAGAGATATTGACCCACCACATCTAACGAGCGCCGGCCCCAACTTCGACTGCCATCTTCGTCGGAAGAAAGCTGTTGGGCTGCTTCCAAAACCCATCATTACTTCGATTTTCATCGTCGTTGGCTGCTTCGAAAACCCATCATTCTTCGACTTCCATAGTCGGCACCAAACAGACGAAAAATTGACGGCGACCTTTCCATGGTATTCTCGCGAAAATGAACAAAGAACTTTGCTGGTCCCAATTTTTCAAACAAGATGACTGCAACTTACCATTCCTAATAGAGGCTTGATGCTCCTTACGATCTCAGCCTCGTCTGCAATTTTTCTGTATAAAACCACGCATTAAATGATGAGCATAGCGATTTGCCCGTCTTTGTTATTTGAAAATTCAAAAGTAAGAAGATGGAGAGCTGGGAATATATGGGTTTGTGGTGTATGCAGTTTGCCCTAATTTGAGCTTTCTTTTGGAAGACGAAGATGATTGTCGAGATAAGGATAACGATGTAATTACTCATTCTATAACTGGTTTTCGAGGGAGTACGAAAAAGACTACCAAACAATTTATAAAGTTATAGCAGGCCCAAGAATAAAAGAATTATATGGGGCTTTCTTTCTTACATTTTCTTTCTTTAGGAACCAAACATAGCCTTAATATATTATATTGTAGGGCCCGTTTAGTTGACCGGATATCGTAAGATAAAGGACTTTTTATCCATCATAATATTGTTCACTACAAAAAATGTTTGTTTGTACAAAGCCCGTGACAACTGACAGCCCGCTGCTAATAAACACTCAAGTCCAGTATAACTTAACCAATGGATCAGGCCTAGATAATTTATCCAACTCATCTAATAAATAGTCAATTACGAAAAAAACCCTCGAAATATAATAATAACCCTAATCCCCTTTCATCGCAAACGCTACAGTAGCTCAAAAGAAAACTGCGATGATACCGACGAATCGGAGAAAGGCGGTGACTTGAGCTGCTGACGGGAAAATCTTCGGTGAACAGACATTAGTTTTGAGCCCTACCGCGAATATTGGAGGGAACTGAGGAAAATCGAGCTGCTGACGGGAAAATCTTCGGTGAAGGCGGCTGATCAGAGGCGGAGATGGCAAGGTGGTGAAGGTGTTGGATGTTGGACGATTGGAGATGATGTCGGATCTGATACAAAATAAGAAAATGAAGATGAGGTGAGGATGAGATGAGACTGACTGAGGGCATGATATTACACTGTGGTGGAAGGTTAAAGTTGTAAATATACATCTTAGGATGAGATATCGTGATGTCAACTGAACGGTTATCAAAACTAGTATACCCACATTATTATCAGGGGGAATCAAGATTATTATCTGACTGTAAAAGTTATGTGGGGTTTTCTTATCTCATAAAGTAAACACAACCTAATTACATTAGTTATCGGGCTAGTCCGCCTCTTCCCGCCAAAGCCCCTGGCCCGCGCAAGCTTTCCGCTAAGGCCCGCCCCTGACAGCCCAACGCAACAATATGAAACGATGTTATTCCATATATATCCTTCCAATGCAAACGTTTGTCACACCAAAATTAAACCGTCTGTAATTACAGGACATTCCAATGATACAACAATTGTTTTGGCTGAGTGATTAGTTCATATCATGTTCCTCAAGACTCAAGAGTAGGGTTGCAAATGAACCGAATATTTTCGGTTCGGTTCGAGATTCGATTCGAAATTTAAGATTCGAATTCGAAATAAACGAATACGAATACGAATACAAATACTTTTTATGATTCGAATAATTTCGAATACGAATAAGAATATGTCTGTATTCGATTCGAAAAATTAACGAATATTCGATTCGTTATATGTAATATATATATATTTAAATAATATATATTATATATATACTTGTAAGCCCAAATGAAATATTAGACCCAAATTATTTATTTGTTTTGACCCATAAAAGGAAATAAAGCAAACATTTCATCTATTTAACTCACGCTCCAAGTGTAAAAATAAAAAGCAAATACGAACATTGAGTTGTTTCTTAGATTTTGTAATTTTTCGGAATTATTTTTTAATTCTAACAGGTTTTATGGGAAAAAATTGAATTTTTTTTCGAATATTCGAATATTCGAATATTCGCGAATATATTCGAATATCGTTATCGAATCGAATCGAATCGATTTTTAGGATTCGAATACGAATCGAATCGAATACGAATACTTGAAAAAATTAACGAATACAAATTGAATATTATGATATTCGATTCGATTCAGTTCGTTTGCAACCCTACTCAAGAGTATGTTGTTATTCGGGATTTGATTTTTGCAATTCATACAACAAATCTATATTGGTATAGAGAGAGGGAGATGTTGGTAGTGACGGCCAGACCTGGGTAATGGGCTGGGTCAACCCGGACTCGGCCCAATAACCCGGCCCATTCGGACTCGGCCCAAAACCGGCTCAATAACCCGGCCCATTATAAATGGGCTGAACAGTGGATTACCGGTTCCGGTTCTCGGTTTCGATTACCGGAACCGGCCCAACGGCTATGGGCCAACGTCTATATGTTTTTTCTTTTAATTAGAAAAATACATTAAAATGACCATTTTACCCCCCAAACGAAAAATCTATAAATACCACCTCATTTTAACCATTTTAACTCACAGTTACACCCAAATCTCTCCCTCTCTCTCAAAAAACTCTCTACAAAATCATTAGGGAATTACTATTTACCGCCCCCTTTTTACTTGTTACCGCCCCCTAAAGGGCTGGAAAAAGACGATTTTGCCCTTATGATTTTTAAATTAATTTAAAAAGAGAAAATTATAATAAACAATAAAAATATCTATTTAAAGCTCTCTCCAGACAACACTTTTCAAATCACATATCGAAAATCAGACAAAAACAAAAAAATACTGAAATCGCAATGGATCGCCGACAGGGACTAGGAAAGGGAAAGGGCCTATTTTCACGACTGGTAAGCCAAATTAACGTAAAAACATTGTTCGAATTTCAACTCGACCGAAAGAAAAAAAAAAATTCGACCGAAATCAATTTTCGGTCAGTACTGTACTGACCGAAATCGATTTTCGGTCGTTACAGTACTGACCGAAAATTGATTTCGGTCAGTACAGTACTGACCGAAAATTGATTTCGGTCGAATTTTTTTTTTTATTTTGATTATTTATTTATATTATTTATTTGATTATTTATTTGGATTATTTATTTGTATATTTTATTTGGATTATTTATTTGTATTACTTATTTGGATTATTTATTTGTATATTTTATTTGGATTATTTATTTGTATTATTTATTTGGATTACTTATTTGTATATTTTATTTGGATTATTTATTTTTATTATTTATTTGGATTATTTATTTGTATTATTTTTTTGGATTATTTATTTGTATTATTTATTTTTTAATTACAGACAAAGGGTGGAAGACCCTACCCGAGGAAGCAGTAGACCCCCTCCATCTGTGCCGGATGATGGATCATCGTTTGAGTAATCCGGCGACGATCTGCACCGGCCTCCTCAGGTAATTCCATTCTCCTCTATAAACTGACATGCGATGTCGTGTCTTAAAATACGTAAAAGAAATTAAATTTATTTTTGCGTTATTCGTGAAAAATGAAATAGGGAGCAAGCGCTCCAGGGTCACAGATGACGATTCGTGGAGGGTGCAGGGGCCACAGCCCGGTGGTCCATATGATGACGAGGTGATCCGTAGTTATCTGGGGCACATCGCGCCCCGCATCTGGACGGGTGAGGAGAGACCCCTGCTGAAGTGCGAGCAGCGGGCGTTAGTGCTTGGGAAGTTGAAGAATTGGTAGTCCAAGTTCCCGCCGGAGACGCAGATCCAGATCGATGGCACGGGGCTTGCGCACCTCACGGATGCTATGATGGGTCATTTGGACCAGCCTCTACTCAGCGCTTTTGTGGAGCGCTGGCATCCAGACACGAACACCTTCCACATGCCGTGGGGGGAGATGATCATGCTCCACGACGTCGAGCAGATCCTGCATCTCCCGATCGACGGGACGACGGTATCGGGGACACCAGACGCCGGCGACCAGAAGATGGCGGCGAGGGAGATTATGGGCATCTCTGCGGACGCGCTCAGGGAGGGTTGGAGAGGCGGTGGGCTTCTGATTAACAACGTGATGCAGCAGATGTTGGAGAGGCGGCCGGCGGGGTTGCAGGCCATTGTGGATTCTGCTGGGGTCGACGCTGTTCGTCGACGGTAGCGGGAGCCGGGTGAAGCCGGACATTATGCACGAGTTCTACCGGTCGTTGCCCTCTGCCAGTGGTTACTCGTGGGGTTCGGCCGTTCTCGCTTACCTTTATCGCCGGCTTGGCATGGCAAGCAGGGCGGATGCGAGGGGATTAGCTGGGTGCCGTTTCGAATATAAATATACAAATAAATAATAAAAATAAATAATCCAAATAAAATAGACAAATAAATAATCTAAATAAATAATACAAATAAATAATCGAAATAAATATACAAATAAATAAAATGAATAAATAATCCAAAGAAATAATACAAATAAATAATCTAAATAAATAATACAAATTAATAATCCAAAGAAATAATACAAATAAATAATCTAAATAAATAATACAAATAAATAATCCAAATAAAATATACAAATAAATAATCCAAATAAATAATATAAATAAATAATCCAAATAAACAATACAAATAAATAATCCAAATAAATAATAAAATAAATAATTCAAATAAAATATACAAATAAATAATCTAAATAAATAATACAAATAAATAATCCAAATAAATATACAAATAAATAATCCAAATAATAATCCAAATAAATAATCCAAATAAATAATATAAATAAATAATAAAATAAATAATATAAAAAAAAAATTCGACCGAAATCAATTTTCGGTCGGTACAGTACTGACCGAAAATTGATTTCGGTCGTTACAGTACCGACCGAAAATTGATTTCGGTCAGTACAGTACCGACCGAAATCAATTTTCGGTCAGTGCTGTATCGACCGAAAATTGATTTCGGTCGTTACTGTACTGACCGAAATCAATTTTCGGTCGGTACAGTACTGACCGAAAATAGATTTCGGTCGGTACTGTAACGACCGAAAATTGATTTCGGTCGAATTTTTTTTTTTTTTCTTTCGGTCGAGTTGAAATTCGAACAATGTTTTACGTTAATTTGGCTTACCAGTCGTGAAAATAGGCCCTTTCCCTTTCCTGGTCCCTGTCGGCGATCCATTGCGATTTCAGTATTTTTTTTGTTTTTGTCTGATTTTCGATATGTGATTTGAAAAGTGTTGTCTGGACAGAGCTTTAAATAGATATTTTATTGTTTATTATAATTTTCTCTATTTAAATTAATTTAAATATCATAAGGGCAAAATCGTCTTTTTCCAGCCCTTTAGGGGGCGGTGACTAGGAAAAAGGGCGGTGAATAGCATTATCATCATTATTATTAATATTATTAGCAATATAATTATTTTATTTACACTACTACACACACTCACATATTATTACAAAAAATTATAATTATTATTTTTTATATTATACTAATGGCGTCGACATCGAGAAATCCTAACCCGAGCGACGAAGATGTTTTTATGGTTTTAGGTCACGTCGATACGTTTCGGGGAAATGCCGACACCGACGAGGAGATCGATGTACCGGAACCGACGGCGGCGACGGACGAGGGACCGAGCCAAGCTTCTACGGCGACTACAAGAAGGAAGCACCAACCGTGTTGTCGGCAGTCTAAGGTATGAAATTATTTCGACTTAGAAACGGATAAAAATAATCCCGCGGTAGGTACGCTTATTGTAAAATATGTCGTCATCCCTATCAATTTAAGTCCGGCCCGAATCAAGGTGGGACGGGTTCGATGAAAAAAACACCTTCAGAGGGCGCATAATTTCGGCGATGATCTAAAACCAGTAGAACCGAACCTAGACAACAACAAATAAACGTAGGTACGGGTAGGAATTTTGTTATTACTAGGGAAATTTCTAGGAAAGCGTTAGTTAAATTCGTAGTAATGTGCGAAGAACCATTTTGCATTGCGGAAAGTGAGGGGTTTATCGAATTCACGAGTACGATACAACCCGGATTCCATAACGTATCCCGTAAAATCCTTAGGAAATATGTCTTAGAATGTTTTAAAGAATATCAGTTTAGCTTAGTTAGTCATTTAGCCATCATGTAGGATTAGTTTGACTACCGATATTTGGACTAACATTACGTCGCAATCTTATTTAGTGGTCACCGCCCATTGGATAGATGATACATGGACTATGCAAAACGTATTCTTTTCCTAGATCCCCTAGATTTGCAACATACAAGAACCGTTATTTCGAACTACGTCATGAACGTCGTTAACAAATGTCATATTCAAGATAAGCTTATGTCTATCACTTTAGATAATGCTAGTTCGAACAACGTAGCGATATGGATCCTTCGTAGGCATCTAGGTTAGCCTTAGACGGAAAACTACTCCATGTTAGGTGCGCTTGCCATAATTAACGTGTGTGTACAGTGCGCTTTTGGTGAAATCTTAGGAGATATCATCGAAAAATTTAAGGTTATAGGAAAGTTACTACGTGAACGTCGATACGGACAGTCGTGGAAGCAAACCGTGCAAGCCGCTGGACTTACATACAAGGACTTGGTGACGCCGTTTTGGAACCAGTTCGCGGTCGGCAGCAACTCCTGGTATGAGTTACGAGACGTTGATTGGGATATTGCAGGTTTGGTTGTGTTCATACTTGAAGTATTCAACGAGGCAACGGAAAAATTTTCCGGTGTCATTACCCGACGTGCCCATTGTTCATACCGAACCTCTTCGCCATAGTTTCGGAGTAATCCGTACTTGGGGAATTTCATCCAAAGCATGGTGCAGAAGTTCAGGAAGTATTGGGAAAATATCCCAATAGTCCACGGTTTGTCTGCTTTACTCGACCCTAATTGCGGTGTGGACACGTTTGATATATTTTTCGATTATTACTCTCAGTTTCTTGGAAAGAACGTTGACGACCAAAAGGCGTCAATTAACGATTCTCTCCAATAAATTTTTTTCTTTTTATGCAGCTAAGCAGGGACACAGTGTTGAGGCGCCCATACCAGCGAGCGCCCATACCAGCGAGCGAAGCCGGATCATCGGAACGACTTGGCAGCGCAATGGGACTACTACGAAGATTGAAAACGCAAAAGACGAAAAGTAAAACGCGTGCGTCGGGCTCGAACACAAACGAGATCCAATTCTACCTGAGCCACAACTTCCAGACTCCTGAAGACTTCGACGTTTTGGGATGGTGGAAATCGAACGCGATGCTTTATCCGACCCTATCCGCCGTCGCTCGAGATGTTTTAGCCGTGCAAGCACTAGCGTCGCCTCCGAGTCCGCCTTCTCTACATCCGGCCGAATTATCGGTGATCGACGCGCGAGCCTTAGCCCGACTTCGCTCGCAATGCTCGTACTATTAATGGATTGGTATTTGGCCGAATCGAAGAACCGAAGGGAGAACGCCATCGACGAGTTCCGTTCTTCCAGTTCGGACGAAGACGAAGAGGCCTCGAACATAGTTTTAATTAATAGTCAAGTCGAATAAATTGTATTTTTTTATGGTTTTTTTATTTCGAATATTTTTTTTCTTTTTTGTAATTTTTAGTTTAGGTAGTTTTTTTTCTTTTATGTTTTTTAATTTTTTTGTACTTTTTAGGTAATTTCTTTTTATTTCTTTTTATAATTTTCTTATCTTTTTTTGTTTTCTTTTTTTGGAATAAATTTTCGGATTTTTTTTTTAAAAAATTGTCTCTACACTTAAAAAAAATAAAAATTAGTGTGCCGGTTCCGGTCATTAGTGACCTGAGGTTCAGCTCTGCGGTTCTGGTCCGGTCCCGGGAAAATGGTCCCGGAACCGGTACTGTAGCCGAACCGGTTGAATCGGAACCGGTAGAACCGGCCCAATCCGGCCCATTGCCCATAATTTTAAGTTAGGGTTAGTAGAAAATAAGCGATGGTTCTATATCTAACAGTCGCCCATAATTTTAAAAATAAAAAAAAATAAAAAAAAATGCAACACAACCGTCGCCTAATAAAATATCAAAAAAGTTAAAAAATATAATAAGTATAGGTGACGATTTTCCTTAACAACCGTCACCTATAGTTCAACAAATAGTATAGGCGACGGTTTCGGAGACAACCGTCGCCTATGATTGTTGAAACTTTTAAAAATATTACGAAAAGGCCACCGCGTGTATTATAGGCGACTGCTTTCAGAAACCGTCGCCTATAACGTATTATGTACTAGTGGCACCACCTCAACATCCATCGTCTTAGGTTTTTCCACCATGTAAATGCAATCTTCCTCCCCAACGTTTGTTACTATTCTTAAAACAGTTATTTTTCCCAAGTGTCAAATTGGAGACAGCAGTGGAAGGATAATTCATGTTGGAGATCGCATCCCTACTCGAGTAATAGGGCACGAAAAGTCGTTCGGTACCTTCGGAGCATTCTCTTTAATCCTCTCAAAGGAGTATCCAAGATTGCGGAGGAAAATATAGTACTCTATCATCTCTGTCTCGTAAACTAGCCCGGGATTTAACGGTTTCGAAATGCTTATTTGGCCGGACCCCATCTCATATGGGGTGGCGATCGTCCCATCCGCCATTTTTTTATATCGACCTGCTACCATTTAACTAATCACCAGAAGGGAGCTCTCTCATAAGCGAACAACGAGAAATGAACAAACACCATATATACCTATTTATAAATATGAAATTAATTTATTTCATCATTCTTGACATGGACTATATAGTACATCATCAAATCAAATCCCAATTATTTATTATTATTATTATTATTATTATTATTGTTATACTTTCATATCAGTTATTATTTTGATAACATAATGCAACAATATCTCATCCGACGATAGGCTCGTCCGCGACTCGACGCCGGTCATCGATCCAAATCCACACACGATTGCAGCAAAAGTTGAGAATAACAGGCGTGTCTATCGGGACGGCAATGCTAGTGACGAGCGGATTATCCCCTTCAACAACGGCCACGGCTTTTGCAGCATCGACTCCGACCAGCTCGGGCCATCGAAACTTGTACATGCCCAACGCACAGCACTCGGGGGTCCTACACCTGCCAGATATGCATTCCAATCGATTAGGAGTTATCGCCATCGTTGATAAGTTGATGACGATGCTGAAATGTCATGTCCACCTTTATATAGGTGAAAAAAATAGAGGGATGTAATGTAATTTTGTTGAGAAATCAGACTGAATGAGATATCCACGGTAGATTCTTGTGATTGAATCGAGTTTGAGATTGTTCTGTAACGAACGAAAACAGAAATGAGAATTGACAATCGATATACGTGGTTCGATCTTTCGATCTACTCCACGGGACCAAGAAAGTGTTTTATTCTTTGAGATGAATCGAATTACTAGCTTCCACAGTTACTGAGCTCACTCACTCTCTGCTCACTGTATTTTCACTCAAGCTTTTAAAACAGAGAAGACGATGAACAGTAACCTCTCTACGCGCCTCTTTTAAGCTCATCACCTATTTACCAAAAACGTATCAACGCGTCTCTAACTAATTCAACGGCTCGCGCTTCTTGAATAAGAGAAAACGTTTCTGGCTCCAACGTCTCTGTTAGTTGTTTAGAGCTCGACGACTTCAGTTTGCTTCCATCGACGACTTCAGTAACTTGGTTTATGTTTGAACACTTCTTAGCTGTAACACTTCAATTCTTCTGCTGTTACATGGAGCTCCATTCACCCAAGGTAGCTTGATTTGAACTTGCTCCTCACAAATTTAATTAAGTTAGTCAATATTTAATTGGAAAAAATATATTACATGTGACATAATTTAGTTAATAATGGCACAAAAGAGGTGTAATATATTTAAGTAATGTTTAACTTTTGACTTTAACGTGTAATATAGTCTATGATATGGAATTATATTTTTTGAATTCATATATACGAATCACCAAAGTTTTTACCTTTTTCATTGATATTTCTTTAATAGAATAAGGTATGAATTAAAATTAAATAAATATGCAATCATACAATTAATTGTATTTAAAAAATGCATCGTTTCTTCTCCTCCTCCTCCTCCTGCTTCTCCTCCTCCTCATCCTCCTCCTCCTGCTTCTCCTCCCCCCTTCTGCTGCTGCTCCTCCTCCTCATTCGTCTTTTTTTTTTTATTATGTTAATGTCGAAACATTTTTTTTCTTTAAATTGATTTGGATAGCAACAGACATAAAACTGTTGTTACTAAAATTTTAAATATAAACATATATATTATCTATTATATATCAAGGATCAGTGCCAAGGAGGATCCCGTAACTGTCCTCAATTTAGTTGGTATGACAATGGTCATAATAACTACTTTACCTTAATTTTAAATTTATTCTAATTATATACTATAAAATCAATTTATTATAAGTTAATATTATGTATTGGGAGAAAATCGAAAATAGTCGTCGTTGTTTACCCCACTGACAAATTAGTCACCGATGTTTCGAACGGATCAATTTAGTCCTCGATTTTGTTAATTTTGAACCAATTTAGTCCCTGCGTTAGCTTGACAGTTATTTTTTACGGAATATGCCGCGTGTTAGCACGTGATTGGCCATAATTAATCATAATTACTGTTAAAGAAGGGGAAAAATTCCAAAAAAAAAAAAGAAAACACTAACATAATAAAATAAAATAAAAAATAAACAAAGAATAAATAATTACAAAATAATATTTAAAATAAAAAATAGAGAGGGAATAAAAATAATTTTAGATAATAATAAATTATATTAAAGTAAAAATAAAGGAAAAAAAAAATACGTTGAAAAAAAATAAAATAGAATAAACAGAACAAATAAAAAGACAAAAGTTGTAAAGAATAAAAATAAAAACATATATATTTATCTTTTAAATTTAAAAAAGTAAATAAAAAGGAAAATAAAGATAAAATTGCCAATGAAAGTTTACCAGAATTTCTGTTCATGTACATGCCTAGTTAACGGGGATGCAATCCTCTCAGACTTTCGTGATAATTATTTGAATTATCTAATTTATATATTTTAATATAAGAAAAGAACCTTTAAAAAAGAAATTGGAGATCTGGGATGATTGCATCCTCATTATCTTGGCATGGACGGGTCAAAGATTCTCGTAAACTTCCAGTGACGTTTTTATCTTCATTTTAGTTTTTACTTCTTAATAAATTTTTCTTTATTTTTTATTTTTACTTTTTTCTTATTTTTATTTCTACTTATTTATGTTTATTTTTTAACCTCTTCTCTTTTTTTTCCATTAATTTTCCATTTATTTTCTATTTTATTTTTAATTTAATTTTCAATTTTACTTGAGTTTAATATTTTTAATTTTTAAAATACTTTTTATTCTCTCTGTTTTTTATTTTGATTTTAATTTATGATTTTCTAAAACTTTATTTTATGGTTTAGTTTATTTTAATTTATAAGTATTTTTATAACTTTTTTTTTCATTTTTTAATGGTATTTATGATTTTTAAAGTCGGACATCGACTATCCAAAATCCTCTACCATATAATTAATCACCAGAACAGAGCGTTCTCATAAGCGAATAACGAGAAAAGAACAAACACCATATATATCTATTTATAAAAATTTATTTCATCATTCATGACATGGAGTACTATAAAGTACGTCATCAAATCAAATCCCAATTATTTATTATTATCATTATTATTTTATTTGGATAACATAATGAATTAGTGATATTATTTCATTCTCATCCGACAATAGGCTTGACGACGACTCGACGCTGGCCATCGATCCAAATCCACACACGATTGCAGCAGAAGTCTTGAATAACAGGCGTGCCTATCGGGACGGCAATGCTAGTGACGAGGGGATTATCGCGTTCAACGACGGCCACGGCTTTTGCAGCATCGACTCCGATCAGCTCGGGCCATTGAAACCTGTACATGCCCAACCCACAACACTCGGGGGTCCTACACCTACCAGAAATGCATTCCAATCGATTAGGAGTTGTTGCCATCGTTGATAATGAAATATAATGAAATGTCACGCCACCCCATTTTTATAGGTGGGAAAAAAATATAGAGAATGTGTAATGTAATGAAGTTACTCAATGTTATTTAATGGGTAAAAATATATTACGCGTCACATTTAGTTAATGATGGCAAAAAAGAGGTAATATAGTTAAGTAATGTTTGACTTTTGACTTTCACGTGATTTCGCTGACTCCTCTGTAATATGGTCAATGATGGAATCGTATTATTTTAAATCATCTGTACCAATCAACCATTATTTACCACAGAATAATTTTTTGTCATTGATATTGGCATGACATTGGTTTCTTCTTTCTTAGACTAGGATGAATAAACATGCAATCATACACTTGTATTTGAAAAAAAAAAAAACCAGCATTTATTCTTCTTTTTTTTAATATTAATTGTCGAAACAATTTTTCGTTAAATTTATTTGGATAGCAACCAAAAATAATGTTATTTAAATATAAACATATATCTTATCTATTATATTAAAGGGAAGTGGCATGGAGTAATTGTCCTCAATTTAATTGGTATGACAATCGTCATGAATACTATTTTACCCTTAATTTTAAATTTATTCCAATCATATACTCTAATATAAATTTGTATATACTTAAAAATAATATAACATATAAGTTATGTAGCCATGCACATTGGTGTGCGGAAAATACAACATAATATATTATGGGTTCGCTGATAATATTTTGTTCACCTTACTTATGATGAACTTATTACGGGAAAAACTCAAAATAATCCCATGTACCAATTTAGTGCATGATGTTCCCGATGAACTAATTTAGTCCTCGGTGTTATTAATTTTGAATCAATTTAGTCGATCCGTTAGTTTCACCATGGAAAATGACACGTGTCAGCTTGTGATTGGTCAGACTTAAAAATCATAAATTACTTGAAGAAAGGGAAATTTTTTCTAGAAATTACGTATAAATTAAACTAAAAAAGCAATAAAGAGAAAATAAAAAATTAAATTAAATATATAAAATAAAATTTATATTTAAAATAAAATATTAAACTAAATTAAAATAGAATAAATAATAAATTAACAAAAATAAAGAAATAAAAATATATTAAAATGAATAAATAAAAAAAAAGAAAAGAAGAGGTTAAATATTAATAATAATTATTAGAAATAAGAAAAAGTAAAGTAAAAATAAGAAATAACTTATTAAAAATAAAAATTAACTAAAAACTAAAATAAAGATAAAAAAAGACGCCACTAAAAGTTTACGAGAATTTGCCACTGTTCCTGCCAAGTTAATCGGGATGCAATCCTCCTAGTTCTCAATAATATTTTTTGCTGAAAATACTTTTTATGTAGTAATTATGTAATTTGAAAGTATCGTCCAATCCTTTTAAAATTTGATACTTTTGTATAATTCGTCGAAATTATCTAATTTATTTATATATATTAATATAAAAAGTATATTTAAAAAAGAATTTCGAGATCTGCGATGATTGCGGCATCGTTAACTTGGCAGGGACCGGAGATTCTCGTAAACTTCCAGTGATTTTTTTTTCTTTACTTTGTTTTTTTTTTAGTTAGTTTTTTTCTAATTTTTTAACGTTATTTATTATTTTAACCTCTTTTCTCCTTTTTATTAGATTTTTCATTTCATTTTAAATATATTTTTATACTCTTTCTCTATTTATATTTATATTTTTAATTTAAATTTTTATTTTCTCTTTAGTCATTATTTTATTTTAATTTATACGTAATTTTTAGAATTTTTTCCCTTTTTAACAGTGATTATGATTTTTTTTTTAAGTTATGTCAATCACAAGCTGACACGTGTCATTTACCGTTAAAATTAACGATAATGAGGACTAAATTGATTCAAAATTAAAAAGATCGAGGACTAAATTGGTCTATGGGATAACAATAGGAACTGTTAGGATCAGTTACGTATTTAGAGGTGGGTGAATAACACTCACTCGTTTTTCGGTTCTTAACAGGTTAAGGTTAGATACTGGTGCTCGATAGTCTAAGTGCGAGTTGTGCGGAAGTGATACCGGTTTGAACAAAGACCAGGTGTGCGATGTGATGTGCGTGTGTGTTTGTTTGTAAGAACACAGTTCGTTTCTGGAAGTTCAGAGCAAAGTCTCCTACGACTTCCCTTTGTTCCCGCAAGGAAGGTTTCACTAGAAGATTCGGCTTTTACAACCCCAGTTGTACAACCTCCTTAGCTAGACTAACACAGTACACCCCCCGGCTATACTCAGCTAACTAAACTCCTAGACACCACTGGACAGCTTTTTACAGTCAGTCTCTTTCAAGAGCTTTTAACAGTCCCTTGAGAAAAACTCACTTACTACACGCACTGGTTAAGTACTGTGAGGACAACACCTAATTTCTTTTCGTAGCTTTAAAAGCTTTGAGCTAAATCTCTCGTTCTCTTAAAAACTCAGCAAAGTGTCGCAAGGTCTTCAGCATGCTTCTCTTCTATTTATAGATGGGCTTGATGAAGAGACCGTTGTGAGATGGCTCCTCGTACCGGACAATGCATTTAATGTCTTTACCCAAAATGGGTATGTCCGGTCTTTGTTGCAGTTCGCACTGTGCCATTTGCTTTATTCCTTTTTCAGCTTGGCTTGACTTCAACTTGGCTCTTCCTGGCAGCCTTGAATTAATTGCTTGTCAGAAGTCGTCAACTTTGTCGCGCCTTGAATATCTTTGAAATCTCGTCCACATGGCACATCTAGTATCTGCATTCCGGTCTTCAGTGAACTTCTGGTAGCAGTCTTGATCCGGTTTCTGGTTGCGCTGTTGAACTGCTGGCTGGTATCCGGTTTCACCTGTGTCTTACCGGTATACTTAATTAAGTTGAGTTCAATCACCGAAACTGTAAATCTGAATATTATATTCACGATTTCTAACAATTTTCCCCTTTTCGGTGATTGACAAAACTTAATAAAGCATAAAGGTACTTATTATATCAAAAGAATTTTGATACATAAACTATCAGTCTATTACAACCGTTTTAGCTAGCCTATCTAGTACTTAGACTTGGCCAGTTTCCCAATCTCCTTGTTTGAACGGTTGTTGGCCTCGTCCGGTCTGTCCGGTCTGATCTAGCCTTCTGCTTCGCCAGTACTGCTCATTCTCTTCAGCTGGTAGTACCGTCCTTCCCCCTTTTGACAATCACTGGTCAAGTTTTGGGATGGTAGTCCCGGTTTAGGGGGACATTTGTCGTTGCGCAGAAGAGGCATCACACACGGCTCTTCTCTCCTCGTCAAGCGCAACGAATCCGGTAGGAGTGGAAACATACTGCCTGGCCAATCTCGTCCAGTTTGGCAATCAATTCCTTCTCAACCGCTCTTCCACTACCGGCGCAGTTATTGGTGGCTCAGACTCTCCACCAGAACGTCTTGCTTCTGCAAGGGCTGCAATTTGCAGAAGCTCTCACAAGGACTGGGAAGTCCCTTGTCGCCCTGCTCTGCTTTTCTAACGTTGGAGCTATCTGCAGAAGCTTTCTCAAGGGCTACGAAGTCCATCTTCTTTATGGCGTCCTTGAGTGATATCTCAGGGATGGAATTTCTTGTCTTCCTCTTCTTCTTTGAGTTGTTGCCGGTCTGGAAGAGCTCCTCACACCTTTGTACGACAGCCCAGATGTCTCGGCATACTCTCTTGGTCTAGTATTATATTTATTTATATAATAAGGATTCCCCTTAGTTATTGGTGTCTTCCTTCCTCTGTAGGTCATTATTTCTATTATTATTAATATAATTTTTAGTAATATTTCCCCTTACCGTTGCGGTATTATTTTCTGTGAGGGACCGGGGGTTTATTATTATTTATATATCCAAGTCCGGTCCTTCTAGAGCTGTTTCCAGAGACACTGGACTCGGGTTATAGTCAGAAGGACGAGCGAATTTTATTACCTTAGCTGAGGCAGGCGGTTGATATGATGTTGATGCCACCTCAGTGTTCGCTTTTTCCCTGTAGCCAAGGCAGTTGAGTGTCTTAGATGATTGAGTCCATGACTGGACTATCGTAGACAGCTTCTGGTTCTCTAAGGCCTTCTGCTTGGTGGCCTCTTTTAACCTATTGTTCTCCTCCTCTAGTTGAGTGATTCTCTCAACTAGGGATCCGGTATCCTCATGTACCAATGCCTTACCTTTTTCCGCTACCTTGAGCTTTTCATAAAGCTTCCGGTATTCGTCAGCCATGTCCTGAAGACATCCATCAGCTCTTCATAGCTAAGCTCAAGGACTGACTGTCATCTCCTGAGCTGAGTGATCTGCCATTAAGCATGCTAGCTCTTCTCCACTCTCACGCTCACTTAGCCTGAGCTTGATTCCTCCGAATTGGTATCATCCCACTTGGGCTTTGATTGCGTGCGTGTACGTTAATATATTAAAGGTTCGTGCAAGTACGTCAAGTAATAATTAAAACGAATATGTTATAACTAGCACCACGCGCGATAGGCAGTGTACCTGTCGTTTGTAATATAGCTATAGCGAATATCCGAGTATCGAACACGAGGAATAAATTAAGTACTAGTAATAACCTATCATTTGATATTTAGCCTAAATAAATATTTTTCGTATTTTAACTTATGAATTAAATCCGACAGTAAACCTAAGAAAACCACAAGCTTTAAACACAACTTAAATATTTAAATATTTTTTTAGTTATATTTTGATTTATAAAATAAATTCTAACTAGCTTGAACACAACTTAAATATTGAAAAATACTTTCTTTTTTTTAATATGAAACGGGAGTGCTTGGGATTGCGAATCCCGCTAGGTATCATTGACGAGGCCGTAAATTACCGTTAACACAAAAATAATGACTAAGTCGCGGTAATTCCTACTCACGTCCGAATTTGTTGTCGCCCTAGACGGTTGTGAGAATAAATATTAATTTACCTACAGCGAGGATCGATTATTTGCCGTCGCCCTATAGTCGAATTCCTATCATTTAATGAAAGGTCTAATCGTTTTTCTAGCTATCGCCATAAACGATATTACCACGAAATCACATCAATACATAGACATATCAAAGTGATATTCAAATAAACACGTAGACATATTAATTTGAAAAACAATATCATAAACGATAAATAGTCAAAATATAGCATGTTCACGAGTATTTTACGTCCAATAATTCCACCTAGCGTTCATCCCATCCCAAGCACGTGAAAAATTAGCTACTCATATTTACGACGGAAACAAGAGGAGACGAGAATATCAAAGACGAAAACATAATTTCTTCCCTGATATTTAGCTCTGATAACGTCGTGCTCCGTCAATGCCTTCCCTCGCAAATAGAATCTGCCCTCACGTCTCTTCTCAGCCCGTGTACGTACCTCTGCCCTTCACTGCGTGTCTGCGCTGCGTGAGCTTCAGTGCCCGCTGCCCTACGTGCGTACGTCTTTGAGTGATTTTATCGAGCGGGTGGTGAGCGACCGAAGATGGTTGCCGTTTCAGCTGTCTTCTCAACTCCTTCTGCTGTCAATCAGCGCGAGCAGCCCCCCCCGGAGCAGTGCACCCGATTTCTCATCAGCCGTGGAGTGCTCGATAAGTTCCTTGAGAGGTGTATGCTTCAGCTCTTTTTCGGCAGTGTGTTTGTGTAGGTGCTGTCCTTCTTCAACGTGGGTGTTTGCGAAGCAGAGAGGTGGATTCTTGATGCTGTGAGAGGTTCGACTGAAGAGAGCAAAACGTTGGAAAAGCCGTCTGCCCCCTTGAGATGGTTGCTTGAGAGGTGTATGCTTCGAATGGGTTTGGTGTGTGAGAGATGGATGCTTGATGGTTGGGGTGTACGTTGATGTGGGCGTTGGTTGAGCTTGATGGAGAGGTGGGAGCTTGGTGTGTGTTGAACAGAGAGGTCGATGGCAGTGTAAGTCAACATGGGTTTTTCTCTTTTTTTTTTCTCTTTTCTGAAGCTACGTCGATGGCCTCCTCTTTATAGGTGATGAAGATGAAGACATCATCTTCAAATGGCAACTCAAAGACTGCTCAAGAACGGCGTGAGATCTCCTTTTCTCCTTGAGCCGTGCGCGTCTTCGAGGCGTGGGATTTTCTTCGATTTCTTCCTTGCAAATCTCCATTAATTGTTCTTGTGGGGTTTGTGTGTCGTTGTAGCTATCTTTACTATTTTTTTTCTTTTTTTTTCTTCCATAACGTGGGCTTGGCTTTCACTTGGGCTGAATTTCACTTGGGCTGATTTTTATTCTTTCGGCCCAATTGGTTTTTAAGATCCTCGATTCGTTTCAAGTAGAGCTGAAAGTTTGGGCCGCGGCCCATGGGCTAGCCCGGCCCGACCCGATAAATATCGGGTTTGGGCCTAAATTTCATCAGCCCGATAAATAATCGGGCCCATTGGCCCGGCCCATTAGGCCCGGCGGGCTAACGGGCCACGGGCCAAAAAACCCGACGGGCTGCGGGCCAAACCCGGCCCGTTAGTTGTATGTGTATTTTAAAAAATTTCTATATATAATGTTTATAAAATTCAATTATAATATTTATATAATTCAATTTGATATGTAAAAAATAATATTTTGATAAATTTATGGGATATAAAACTTTGTAACTATATATTTGCAATATTGGGTATAATAACAGTATAAAATATAAGTATTTTTGAAAAAAATAAAAGATTTTGAAATAAAAAATTAAAAAAAAAGCTAAAAAATTAGGCCCGTTAGCCCGACGGGCTGGCCCGGCCCATGACATAATGGGTTTGGGCCGAAGAATATTAGGCCCATTAAATTTCGGGCCAGCCCGACCCGACCCGATAAAAATCGGGCAGCCCGCTATATTCGGGCCGGGCGGGCGGCCCTAGTTTCAAGTTCGTCGGTTGTAGCTCATTTTCTCCAATATCTGTCAGGTATGAAACATAAACGTAAAATCATAATATTCGAAGAAATTTATATTAATATCAACCGATAATACGCTTTTACGGGGTGTAAAATATAAATATAAATTCCATTTATCAGGCTTGTTTTTCCCGGCCATTAGTGCATGGGACTTCCTTTTGACCGATTTCTTTTTCTTCTTAGGGCAGTCAGCAATGAAGTGCCCCTTTCTGCCACAGTTAAAACCACACGTTATAATCTTCATCTTTGTTAGCGTGCTTACCTCGTGGCATTCTGTTCGGAGTCTCTTCATGATTCTCCCGAACTTTTTTATGAAGAGGGCCATCGCCTCTTCGCTCATCTCCTCAGCGTTCTTTGAGGTAGATGTTTCTGCCACAATCAAGGCCTTGACCGGTTGAACCGGTGTCGTTTCCTCCAGTCTCATCTGGTGTAACGACCCTCATTTTCTAATAAATAGTTTGGCGGATTTTCGCAACGAAAGCCGCGAAGCCCATTTTATAAAAAAATTCCTCAGTTTATCAAACACTCGAAAGTCGGTTACGGAATCCACATAATATAAAAGTCTGGTCTCAAATCATTAAAACACACAACACTGAAATTATATAACGCAAACTACGACATTCCACAGGTCGCATCCATGTACCGCCCTGCCCTCAAAAGTCCATGGAGTCACCACCGTCAGCCCGTCTAGTCGCGACGTACTCCAACGTCGGACTCGGATGTACCTACAACACGTAAACTGAGCTCCTTGCCCAGTAGGTAAAACATGCATGAATGCAGCGTGCGCTCACTCCCAAACCCGAATACCTGACAATAAATGCACACTCAACTTTTTTTCACTCTTCCCAATCCTATCATAATCCAACAAAACAGGGCCCTAGGCTAGACTAGGCACCTCGCGCAACCCATTTAAGGAAGGAGTCAAGAGAACTGATCTCGGGCAGCCCTCGGCTCTCTCCCGAGACGTCTACCTTCCCCGGCGATGCCTACGCTGGTAACGTCCTCCCTGAGCAAACTCTACCAGGTCGCTACTTTCGCCAACCAGACCATCTCATATCTCATGGCCTCGACAATAATGTCAGGTGTTCTAGTACTACCCTCAGACTCCACCACGAGTCGACGACCAAAATGGGTCATATCTACCCCAAGCGCCTCGCGCCGACACCGTAAGGTGTTACCGTGTCAACACGGTCAACATCTCTCACGCTGACGTGTAGTGCACATGATATGTAGTGCAAATAAAATGCAACATATTACATAATAAATAAATATTTCTCTCGAAAATATTTCCGCTCACCCCGTAATTTGCTAATGATAATTCCTCAAAATTCTCTACTAAATATTTCCCTAATTTCCTTAAAAATAATTCTCCCGAAAGTTCCAAAGACTAAATAACACAATCTTACAGTCCCTATCCGAAATATGCATATCTCTCTGAAACTTATAATCTTCCTAACAATGTTCTTATACACTTAAAGTCCCGTACTAACCTTCTATCCGAAATAAATCATCTAAGAATATATGCTTACCTCCCGAAAACTTATCATAAACCCAAAGACAAATTCAGCTATTCAAATTAATTTTTAACTACCCGAAACTTGTAGTCACGAAAATTATTCTTTCTATCCCTGATCATTCCAGCCTTATTCATTGTTCATACATGTACATATAAAAAAAACATAACTTAAAAACAACGAGACCACACATTTCATAGATCACATAAACCACACATAAGTTACGTAAACTGAGCATATATTAAAATCATTCTAATAACCTAATCACTTCGAGATCTTCACATAATTTTCACTCGTAAAACACATAAAGTTCTAAACCATCCAACCTTCGTCTTTCCAAATCATTTCCAGATTCACGTATTCATCAAAGGCACATAAGAATACAGACTTAAACCCATATTTTGGATTCTAAACGAAATCTATAAACACATACAATCATAGAAATATCATAGCTATCACGTAAGGCAACCAAAAACATATTATCATATGAGATACAAATGATTGACGTGTTGTAGGTGTAATTTTCACCTACCTTTCCTCCGTAGTTTTGACAGATTTAGGTAAATTTCTCTACACTTATTTGGACTGCGGGATCTCGAAAGCTTAAATATCTCCGTTACATGTATCTCTTGTTCCATCCGTAAGAAAACACTCAGAGAAGAATCAATCCTAAAGCTTCGCTCGATGTATATATGCTTAGATATAAGTTTGTATTCTTACATGTACTACATCGAAACTTCCCTCATGTTTTAGCAACTAAAATACTCACTTATCTTTTCAACCTTTAAAAGCTATTTACGCTTTGGCTAAGTAGTCTACTACGGACATTAATTCTTAAATAACGAATATGCTATTAATCATACCTATCACATATCAATTGATTACCACGTGATAATGCAATTAGATGTATTATTAATTAGTCATATCTAACTGTTAATGACCTTGCTTTTTGACCATTCAACAAGAGTTGGCCACGTGAGAATTGCTATGAAAAGTCTCTTATCGGCTACGCAAATGGAAATCAAATGTGTGCTGCTTTATTTCTTCTTGAGTTCACAAGGAAATTCAGTACAATGCCCCATCTATAAAAGGGCTTCATTCGTCGAAGGAACAAGGCCACCACAAACACCACACAGATCTTCGTTCTTCTCCTCTGATCATTTTCTGTAGCCTATCCTTATATTGTTGTAGCTGCTTTTGTATCACATCAGTGTACGTGTCTGTAATATCTCCACATAATAAAGAAGTTCTACCCTCCGGCCCGTGGACGTAGGTCATTCTGACCGAACCACGTAAAACTCGTGTCACTGTCCAAATTTATTTTTTCGTCTCTTATATTTATTATCGTCATTTTTCGGCCAAATAATTATCTGGGATTTCCACATATCCTAACAAATTGGTATCAGGAGCCAACCGATTTATTTTTAACCATGACGATAACAAAGATGTCAATTGAAAGTTCGACAGAAATGTCAACTTTGCAATGTGGAGTCTCAAGATGGAGGCTATACTTAATCAAGACGGTTGTGAGGTGGCGCTTGAAGGCGCAAAGAATAAACCAACCGAAATGAAGGACGATCAATTTAATGAATTGGACAAGAAAGCCAGATCGGCTATTATATTAAATCTCTCTTACGAGGTTTTACAAGAAGTTGCCACGGAGACGACGGCCATGGGTATGTGGGATGCGTTAAAAGCTATCTACATGAAGAAGACTAAGGAGAATCGGCTTTATTTAAAGCAGAAGCTATACAGTATGAAAATGACGGAAGGTTGTGGCGCCCCGCCATCTACTACTATTTTCTTACACTAACTTACGTGACTAAATAGAAATATAAATATATTACATACGAAATACTGATATAATTTTTCTTTTTACATAGCAAACCATACACTGCTATTTTACAATACAAATATTATTCGAATATTTTACATATAATACAAACATATTTTACAAACACAGCGCAATTAACATATCACCCGCCACACAGGTCGCATCCATGTACACACCACCCTCAAAAGTCACCGGAAGTTCCAGAAGGACCAGCCTCGCCTTTCACAGGCTCACGTTACCGTGTTCACTGCGTCTACAACACATAAAAACATGGGATGAGCTATAAAGCTCAGTAAGTGGAAATATGCATGTATGCATGTGTCAACTAGCAAAGGCATCCGCGCCAGTGCTTTCTAATACTCACATACTCATATCATTCTTATTTCTTTCTCATTTCTTTTTCATTTATATCTGGGCCCATAGCTAACTTACTACTCGCACCACCATAACATGAGCTCAAATCCTTTACAGATAAAAATACGATAGTCGGCCCACTCTGGCTAGGACAAAACTAGGATTTATCTCCAGTTTTCCATTCACCAGGTCGCCCCTCTATCTGGCCATCGTCCTTTTTCATTGCGGTTGCCTTTCCTGGCACTCTGGCTTACGCCATGTGTTTCGTCCAGGTGACCCTCGTCCGCTACCTAAATAATTTAGGTACATACATTCGACGGTTTTACCCCGTCATGGTGCCTTTGTAGAAGTAGCCATACTATGACTCATTCGTGAGTCTACTTCAAATACTAATATCATCAAACATATTTTGTTCTCAGACGATCTTATTCTGTGCATACTCATACTTCTAATTCTCACATCATACATGTATGCACATGCCCATGTCAATAAAATGCGATAAATGTTTACCATGCAAAAGCATATCGAAACATTTCACATCATAAATCATATCCACATATTCTTATAAAAGCACATAGTCACGTAAGACAAGTACATATAACACAAATTATGTGTTGTAGGTGAGATTCCCACTTACCTGACGTCCTTAAGCTAATCGCTAACGGTCTGTTGAGTTTCCTAAAATATCGTCCTTTAACCACGAAAAGACCATAAAATCAGTTTATATATTATATTAGTTGACTACGTAAATTTTCGTTTAAAAATTCCATCAAAAAGGACGTTTGCCTATACCGTAAATTGACCTTGAAGACACCGAGAGACAAATTATGATCGGGCGTTACGAGAGACTATGCCCATTAAACTCAGAATATTTTTCTGATTAAATAGTGTAAAAATAATTTTCCTCAAAAGGCGATAGTTTTTTTTTTTTTTTTTTTTTAGAACTTAAAACGTTTTATTCCAAGTGACCTGATTCGCAGAGTGCATTACACGAACACGCGAAATTCTACTGTTGACTAAGTTCGCAAAGTCTCATGGATTCGCAAACCTATACATACAGTTCGCAAAGTCTCTACAATTTAAACCGGCCCGCAAAGCTTAGTTTACAAAAGCAATTCGCAAAAATTACTGTTCATTCGCAAAATTCATTCAATTCGCAAAACTCACTTCGCACACCTCAATTCGCAAACCTCATGGATTCGCAAAACACAACCCGCACACCTCTCAAAGTCTCAATTCGCAAAATGAACTTCATAAATTAGAACTCGCAAAGTTCGACCGACCCGCAAAGCTCACTTCGCATATCTTCACTTCGCAAAACCTCTAAGAACTAGCAAACTAATCATTTCACATTCTCACTTTGCGAATTCATTCAATTTGCGAAGTCAACAAACACAATTCGCAAACTGATTCACAAACTCATTTCATACCTGAGATTTGCGAATCCTTAACAATTCGCAAACTTAAAAATTCGCGAATTAGAGTTCGTGAAACTCATATTTCACGACCCCGTCTTTACCAAAAACACTATTTAATACTTAAAATCTGAAAACCTTCGATCAACATATTATTTTCTTTCAAGAACGCGATGAACATCATAAAAACTTCAAAATATATTTAAACTCTTTTTAAATTAAAAATCTGTATAAAACCTGAGTAAATCTAACTTTCTCATAATTAGAACATATTAAATCATAACATAAAACTTAAAGATTAAGGTAAGAAATTTATACCCCTTTCCAAGCTTAAGTTCAACCTCTACAGTTTGAGTTCTCCGTCTTCTCTCTAAATTAATTTTTCTTATGATTAAGTAAATGATTAAGCTTACTTCTCCATTAGTGCTTTAGACAACAAAGGACAAAATCCAACGTTGATATTTACCTAATCTAAAAAGCATTGTCTCCCACTTGTCTTTCCTACTTAATTATAAGTAGTTTATTATTATAATATTTTCTAACTTCGAAGGTTCAAAGTTTGCACTTTGCACTTTGCAACTTTGCACTTCCACACTTTGCACTTCCCAACTTCAAAGGTTCAAAGTTCAATTGATAAAAACACTTTGCACTTTCACACTTCACGCATCCTTATAATTCGCAAAGTATACTTCACATACTCAAACACTTCGCGAATCTTTTTAACTCGCGAAGTCTACCTCACATATTCATAGTTCGCCACTTAAATTGGCCCGTGAAAATTCTTATTTCACGATTCGCGAATCTTCATAATTCGCCAACTTCATAAATTTCACATAATCACATAATATATAAAATATGCAGTCATATAATCACGTAATATGCATGCAAATTTATTGGCCAGCTTACTTACGGGACCCGGGTATTACAAAGGTACTTCTATTCTCTCGCATCTCGATAAATTCGATTCTATCATTATTGATTTGGCGAACGTAGAAGTAAAAGTGACGAACGAAGATCAGGCCATAATATTGTTGTGTTCCCTTCCCTCGTCTTTAAAGCATTTTCGTGACACTATAATATATGGAAAAGATACGATATCGTATTCTAGTGTCAAATCTGCGTTGCAATCGAAAGAGCAGATAGACAGGGATATTACGGAGAAACAAGTGGTAGCCAGGCAGAAGGCCTGTCTGCACGGGGAAGACCAGATCGTAGAGACGGCTGAA
Source organism: Craterostigma plantagineum (assembly GCA_027422505.1). NCBI lineage: Eukaryota > Viridiplantae > Streptophyta > Magnoliopsida > Lamiales > Linderniaceae > Craterostigma > Craterostigma plantagineum. The sequence goes on along the minus strand of JAPQWV010001511.1, from coordinate 7,585 downwards.
AGCAGCAGATCTAAAGAAAGGTCGAAATCCAGGTACAGAAATAAAGTTTGTAATTTTGCAAGAAAAAGGGTCACATCAAAGCTGATTGTTTTAAGAGTTAATTTCGTTTCAGCCCCACTTAAGTAACTTTCATTTGGATTCAGCCCCAATTACTTTAAAATTCAGTTTAAAACACCCATCTCAAGTTTGCCTTAGAGTTAAGGACCCAATTGTGCTAAAAAGACCCATTTGCCCTCAACTGTTGCAAAAATTTACAAAGCTATGCCATCATCCCTCTCGTACGATTTATGGTAGATCTGTTGATTTTTACAACACCCAAACGCCTTCAAATCTTCGACGTTATTGAGCGGAAAAGGTAAAATCGAGCTCAATTTCTCATGGGTTCTCGTAACCAAGGAAAATTTCGATGTTATGTTGGAATGATGCTTCAAACTCAAATCGAAAATTTTGGTACAAACACGAGTAAAATCTTGATGTTTGTGCTCGAATAGTGTGGATTCGCACCAATTCGGATGTGGGTCTTAGTGATCGACACGAAATTACAACGAATCTTGCCGCGACCTAAGATCCAAACATTTTCAGTTTCAGTAACAAATCACTTTACCTGGGTACCACTTTCTGCTCGTACGAAAACACTAATATCAAAAACTATACCATATTCTAACATTGACGAATAAATGTTGCCTCAGTAATAACAAATAATTCTTTGAATAAAATTAATAACAAATAATTAGAAAACAATAACGTGTCACGAGAAAGATAAAAAATTCCAGTAACACATCACGTCACCGTGGTACCACTTGCGTCTGTTTCGGAAACAGCATCCTAAAAAATAATAACAGATGACTAGCACTGAGGAACAAATGTTGGATTATGTATAACAAAAAATGAGAAAACAAAAACGGTTTATTTCCTATAATAACTACATGCAACTAGTACGTACTAGGCTGTCAAGAGGAAGATAAAAAATTCGTACGACACTCAAAACGCCCTGAAAATATATCTTCGACGTTATTGAGCGAAAAAGGTAAAAATCGAGCTCAATTTCTCATGGGTCCTCGTAACAAACGAAAATTTTCGATGTTATGTTGGAATAATGCTTCAAACTCAATTCGAAAATTTGGTACAAACACGAGCAAAATCTTGACGTTTGCGCTCGAATAATGTGGATTCACACCAATTCGGATGTAGGTCTTTGTAATCGACACGAAATTGCAACGAATCTAGCCGCGACCTAAGATCCGAACATTTCAATTTCAGTAACAAATCACCTGATCTGGGTACCACTTTATGCTCGTTTGGAAACACTACCATAAAAAACTATACCAGATTTTTTACATTGACGAACAAATGTTGCCTCACTAGTAACAAATCAGTTCATTAAAAAAAATTATCTACCTCTTTTTACTAAGGTGTCACAGAAAGATCAAAAATTCGTATGCTAACCAAAACTCCCCGAAAATTGAAGAAATCTTCAAAGTTAGTAATCAATAAAGGTGAAACCGATCTCAATTTTTCATGGGTCCTTATAAACAAGGAAAATTTTCGATGTTATGTTGGAATAATGTTTCAAACCAATTCAAAAAATTTGGTAAAAAAACTAGTGAAATCTCGACTTTTATGCTCGAAATAATGTGGATTCACACCAATTCGGGTGTGGGTCTTACTAATCGACAATCGATGCTAGTCATGGAATAACGACGAATTTTGATGCGACCTAAGATCGAAACATTTTTAATTTCTTAATAACGAAGAATTTTGATGGGAAATATTGGAACGTCTGTCAATTATAAAGCTGGTAACACTTCATTTATTCTGAGTAACATTTCATGCATTCTAGGTAACACATCACTAAGAACATTCTAGAAGGTTCTAGATTGTCAGAGATATTAATAGTACAATAACTTAATATTACCACATTGCCTGCAAATAGTACCACATGTCTGATAAAAAATAACAATATAAACAAAGGTTATAACAGATTTGTAGCTACAAGAACCACAAAATAACTGATAAATAACACATTACTATTTCAATTAATTTCATTCATAAATTCATTTCGTTGGGATGTATAAGATTGACATTCATGGAAATAGATGATATGATGAAGCTAAATCACAAAATTTCATTAAGTCACGTTTTGCGAATGTTGATATCAATATGTGGAAGTTGAGATCAAAAGTCATGTAAACACATAGCTCTTCATTCACAAAATATACTAGTATCTCTTTTGATGAGACAAAACGTTATGAATTCCATCACAAACGTATTCAAAGTTCAGCATTAAAGCACGAACAACATTTAATATACCATAAACTCAACATTCGAGACCTCAAACTAAACAATCGAAGCAAAATGGATTTTTGAGCGTAATTAATGAAATGTTTTAGAATATTACCACATTACCTGCAAATAATACCAGATGTCTGATATAAAGAAACAATACCAACCGAATTTATGACACATTGTTTGGTACAGATACCACATAATACACTTTTCAGTATAACTTCATTAATTAGACTTATTTTGTTCGTAAATTCACTTTTTCCCGAATGTATAAGATTTATGTTCATGTAAGTATGTGAGTTTACTAAGTTAACAAACCAAATTTCCTTAAAGAGATGTTATGCGAATGTTGATATCAATATGTGAAAATTGAGATTAAAAGTCATGTAAACACATAGCTCTTGTTTCACAAAATATACTAGTATCTCTTTTTGATGAGACATAACGTTATGAATTCAATCACAAACGTATTTATAGTTCAACATTAAAGCACAAACAATATTTAATAGACCATAAACTCAAAATTCGAGACCTCAAACCCTAAACACTCGAAGAAAAAATGGATTTGTGAGCGAAATTAATGATATTAGTAGTGTGGTATGGAAAACCTATTATGCAGTATCAATATCTACAATAGTGTTAAAAATTGGATTTGTATTGTTCTTTTATGTCGAAGATTCGGTATTATTGGCGAGTAATGTGGTAATATCCCTTGACAATGTACAACATTCCGGGTAATGCAATTCCCGCCTAAATTATTGAGATCCTGCCTAGATTATTGAAATCGCGCCTAAACTGGATAACACAAGTTACACAAAGAATAACAATTAATAACTTACTGGTACCACTTTCTTATTTCGAAAAATTAGGCAAAAATCCGACGATTGTATTTAAATTTCGGCAACATTGAGCGACGAACAATAGAGCCAACACGGTGTCTCGGTGCTTTGATCAGGATATGGGTCTCTCGAATTTGTACGAAGTATCTTCAATTTCGACCGAATCGTGATTCGATTTCACCGGTTTTTATTATTTGCGTCAAAAGAGTTCGAACAATTTACCAGTAAAATCGAACATTCGAGTCCAAAATAACATGATAAACCGTCTAGGACACACCCAACTTGTTTGGTGCAGGTGGTGTAGATGGAAATAATATATACGATCGATTGTTTCGATCGAGTTTCCACTGTTATAGTGATACCAGATATTTGGCATTTGGTACCAAATCCAGCATACTCGAACCTTTAAATCAGTATATATACCATATGATATCTTGACCATACCGGTTAACAGTTTTACGGTGACAGATGAATGACTACCCATACCACGTTTCGGGAACAGTTTTTTATGCAACAATCCGACGATTATAAATTTCGTCAAACCATGAGCGACGAACAATAGAGCCAATACTATGCTTCAGCGATTTGTTCAGGATATGGGTCTCTCGAATTTGTACAAAATATCTTCAATTTCGACCGAATCGGAATACGATTTTCACCGTGTTTTTTATTATTTGCATCGAAAGAACTCGAAAAATTTACCTGTAAAATCGAATATTTGAGACCCAAATAACATGATAAACAATCTAGGACACACCTGTGTTCATGCAGATGGAAATAATATATACGATCGATTGTTTCGATCGAGTTTCCACTGTTATATCGATACCAGATAATAGGCATTTGGCACCAAATCGAGCTTACTGTTACCTTTAAATTAGTATATATACCATATGCCAGCTTATTAATACCTATTATCTGTTTTACGATGACAGAGCACGACCATCCATACCACGTTCTGGGAACAATTGTTTAGGCAACAATCTGGCGATTTAAATTTCAGCAAACCATGAGCGACGAACAATCGAGTCAATATTGTGTTTCAGAGATTTGTTTAGGTTATGGTGTCTCTTGAATTTGTACAAAGTATCTTCAATTTCGACCGAATCAGGATTCAATTTCATCGTGTTTTTGTTATTTGCGTCAAAAGAGTTCGAAGAATATACCCATAAAATCGAACATTCCGAGACCTGAATATCAAAATAAACCCTCGTGATAGATCGAGTTTTGTTTTCGAGGATCGTTCGAACGAAAATAGAAATTTGCAAGATTTTTTTATCGTAAAAAATGTGGTTACGATAGTAATAGAAAACATGTTCTGGATACCACTTATTATACAGCTTTTGTAGGGGCATTTTGGTCAGATCAGCTTTTTGGTCCTTTTCTCTAACTTTGAAAGATATCGGGTCCTTTATACTGAAATTATTACTGACATGGGCTGAATTCTATTATGAAGTTAAAAGGGGCTGATTCTTAAAAGCACCTTGTTTTAAATTAAAAAATAAGGAGAAAAATAATCAGCAATTTAATAAACCCGCCGAAGCTAGTTTAGCTGCTGATGAGAGCGATGGAACTATTTTTGTAGCAACTGCAAATATTGTTAGGTCTGATAATGAGTGGATCTTAGATTTGGGTGTTCTTACCACATAAGTCGGAGTCGGGACTGGTTTTCCACATATGAAAATTTCGATGGTGGATTTGTCTTAATGGGAAATGATGCTCCGTGTAAAGTTGTCGGTAAAGGCACAGTTAGGATCAAGATGTTCGACGGAATCATCCGAACGCTCACAGAAGTCAGACACGTTCCAGATATGAAGAGAAATCTTGTCTCTTTAGGCACACTTGAATCTCAGGGTGCAGGTTCTCAGGTGAAGGTGGAGTTTTGATAATTGCCAGAGGTGCCCTTGTCGTGATGAAAGCTTGCAGGTCTGGAAATTTATATATTTTGCAGGGAACTACAGTTACAGGTTCCGCTGCAGTTTCGACATCCCCGGAGGTTGATACCACGAGATTATGGCATATGCGACTTGGACACATGGGAGAAAAAGGCTTGGCGATTTTGAGCAAGCGGGGCTACTTTGCGGTCAAAGTACTGGTAAGATGGACTTTTGCGAACACTGTATTTTTGGAAGCAGAAATGAGTCAGCTTCAATTCGCCAGCTGTCCATAGGACGAAAGGTACTTTGGACTATATTCATTCTGATGTATGGGGTCCTTCTCGTGTTCCGTCCAAAGGTGGTGCAAGATATATGTTGACTTTCATCGATGATTTTTCAAGGAAAGTCTGGGTCTATTTTCTTGAGCAGAAAAGTGATGTTTTCCTAACATTTAAACAATGGAAAGCTTTGATTGAAAAGCAGACAGGAAAACAGATCAAGCGGTTGCGGACAGATAATGGCTTAGAATTTTGTGGAAGCGAGTTCAACGAATTCTGCAAGAATGAAGGAATTGCTCGATGTATGATCACCACCACTTTATACTTATAACTAACAAATAAATACTTATTTTCAGGTACTTCGATATTTGACAAGTCGATTACGAGCGACGACGAAGCCCGAGAAAGATAAGTGAATATTAGATTAATTAATTTTTATTCTTTTTAATTAAACTTCTAATATACCTTACGTTTACGGATTTTTTTCAAAGGGAAGGAGATTTCGAAGAAGGGTTTTTTCAAAGAGAAAGAGATTTCGAATAAGAGTGGCTTCACCCGTGCAGGGCTTCGATAAGTTCAGGCGACAGGCGCGTTAGCAATGTGTTTGTGAGCTATGGAGCCGTGACGAATCAAGTGAGTCCGGTAACTTCCGGTTCCGCGCCTGAACCTGTTGAATCCTTCCACGGACGAAGCCCCTGTCAGGTATTTCAAGATTTGCGGAGATCGGATTCGGACCAGACCGGACGGAGACTGAAAAGAAGACTTCTCATCTCACCATGTTTTGTTTTAATTTATGTATTGTATTGTAATTTGTTCAATTAAAATTTTGTACTAAAATTTCGTTTATAAAATGTTGTACATTTTTAGTACTGAAAAGAAGACTTCTCTTTATAGAATTATTGGCTATGTAGCCGGGCTAACCGGCAGTTACAACGGCTATTTTCTCTTTTTTTTTCTTTTAAATTTTTTTAAAATTTTCAATAGGCGCCTATCGTTCAATTTGAAATTTGAACATTTTCTATTTATTTTAAATGTTCCAAACCGCCGATTAGTCGGTTAACCGGCAGTTGGTCGAAGGACAACCGCCCCGTAACTGAAACCATACGGTTGGTGCCGGGTTCCGTAACCTGTTGATTTTGGGCAAGTCTAGATAAACCCTAGCCAGTAGTTTTGACTATATGGCTCAGTCAAAGAAGGTCAACTAAAAAGTTATGAATTCGCGAATTGACCTCTGCAGCTTTTCTGAAACTATATATAGGCCCACTAGCACAATGAACATTGATTCAATTGGCCACAACATTTCAGAAATAAGTCAATGCACATCCCCTATTCCAAGAAATGCAAGAAATGCTCGAGCATCGAGTAAATTCGCACAAATTTTGTTCTGTTGTGCTACGACAACAAAATCTAAAGTCGTTGTATCTGGAGACGATAGCCGTAAACCGAGCCGAAAACAACAATCCCCAGCCCAATTCACTTGGCTCAGCCAACGGTCTGAACCATGTTTTTCGAACCCGGTCGGAAATTTTTAGTGGTATAAGGTTTAGTCTTAACCGGTAAAAAATCGGATTCAAATCGGTCCTCAAAAAATTAATAAAAAATATATTTTCATATATCAATCAATCAAAATAATATAAGTAAGATACATTATGATTTATAAACTGAGGGTTCAATAAACGAAAAGTAAAAGTTCTAGAGATATCAACAATTAATTATGAATTGAGTGTCAAGTTTGTAATTTATGAATTTAGGAATCACAAGATTTATTATAAAACATGGTTTAAATGAACTTGTGGGTTCGAATTCAGCTAAAAGTAACTTAAAGATGTATTTACCACTAGGCCAATACTATATTTTGTAATATTTAAAGAAATCTAAAAGAGGTACCTAAGATATAAAGAAATCTGACAAGGTACTGAATCGTTTTTTTTTTTTTTGCCAATTGGGATTTAAGTGTAGAAACCCCCACAATTTATTATTAGTAAATGAACTTAATAAAATAAATAGGGAAATATCTTTAATAATGTTGAGTATATAATGGGATTCTGTGAAATGAATGATAGCAGTTGATTGTGTATTAATTTTCACTTTGTATCTATAAAAATTTTGATCCTGCTATCGGTGGCGGCACACGCTCATTGGGATGAAAAATGCTATTCACACTCCGTTGGGGATTTAATACTTTTTCGTTCTATTTTTCGAATAAGCATGAAATTTATAAGTTATTATTTTTTAAAAATTCCATCTTAATATTAACAATAATAATTTTATTAGTTAATAGATTAATGCATTACACTTAATAATA